>JAXGGA010021124.1:0-17129 GCA_038373865.1 Uloborus plumipes | reverse complement strand
CGAAAGTTGGGAAAAAAGTTTTGGGTAGGGGCAGGTGCCCAACGGGTGTTTGGGGCGGGGTTTTGGGGGGGGTCGCTCCCGGGATGGATGCGTATGAAAATTTTTGGGTAGATATTTAACCCCGAGGGGTCAGGACTTGGGATCAGGCTGGTTTTAAATTCTTTTTAAATCGCTAGGCTCTCAAGTAAGAGAGGGGCCTTAGGCTTTTGGCTCGCGGTCCTTTTCGCCTGATGGCATGTTTCCCCCGGTAGTAAATTACACTTAGCCTTGAACAGGCATAATATGGGTAGAATAATTGCAGGCTGGTAATGAAAGGATTTAGTTTCTCAGAAAGTGATAAGTTGTTTTTGTAATTATCTTTGTTTTTATTATTTACAGTTGTTGGTTATTTTAATAAATGTTATTTGTTACTTAAAGTTTGTCATCAATCTAGCATCTCAAACACTCTGCTAAATTTAAATGTTTGGGGGATGTAACGATCTCTTCGACTCCCCTAACAAAACCCTTGGCCCAGCATCCCCCTGAGGTATCGTTTCGCTTGGAGAATTTTATGACCACGAACATTTTTAACGTCCCCCAGCCACCATTAATGAAGACGGTGAATCTTTGATCGGCTCGGCTCCCTTGATATGATCAACCCGGGACCCTCCGGTTACAAGTCCGACGAGTTACCGATCGGACTACCGCCGCCCACACCCAATTCTAACTTTATTTTGATCGATCTCTTTTAAATTTCAAAAACAATAGTAATTCTAACGTGTTGCCAGAACTCGTTAGCCAAATACCATAAAAATTTAAATTTACGCTGATGTGATTAAATATGAAATCCATTGTTATAATAAAATGTGGTTGCTATGAAACAGTAACAATAAGAAAAATCATAAAGAAAATGGTGAAAGAAAGCTCGTCAATCTTTTAATGAAGGCACAAAAAACGGGAGGTTTTGTGAAAACTCGCGTTCTTACAGAAAAAACACCGATGTAGATGAACTCAAAAACCAAAACTTTATTTAAATACAAATTTTTATCAAAATCGTTAGAGCCGTTTTCGAGATCCGAAATATATATCTATACAAGAATTGCTCGTCTAAAGATATTAGATAGATGTCATTTTGTTTTGAAACTTAATATTTTAAGAAAATTGAGTTTCGTATTTATTGTTTTTTTACCTGAAATATCTTACTAAACCAATGGGCACCAAGAAACTGTTGGTGCCCATTGTTTTTACATGTTACCTACCCAGCTAAAAGAACCTAGATGCTTGTTTTCTGGAAATTATAATCGGTTACTTCTTCTTTACTTCTTCAGGGTGCGAACAACCCCTCAAATTTTTAAAAACGTGAAAATACAAATGTAAATTAGAAAATTAAAACGAGCATGTGTTTAGAAAATTTTCATTCTTCAAAATTATTGAAAATCCTACAGGATGCATAAGGATTGAAATTCAATCACTGCACGCAATTTTCGGCTATGCACGTGTTCGATGCTTTCAAAACTAAGAAAATAAGTAGAAATTAAGAAAATTTAATGCAAATGGTAGTCATATTTTTTAAAAGTTGTGAAAAAATATTTTAATTTTCAAAATATACAAATTTTGTAGATTGAAAAACTTAATTTCTAAAAAATCACAAGTTTAAAATTCACTTAAAATTGTATTCTAATGCATCTTATCATTTCTAATGCATCAGTATTTCATTTCTGCATTTCATATAGAGATGAACTTTTGCTATAATGTTACATTGCCTGACCGCTGGTTGACGAAAAGTTCGGAAAACATCGGAATCGCGGATTTTCTGTATCATTAAATCTGCACCTCAGAACCAGAACGACGCAAGTCCAAAAATGGCGATTTTCAATTTTTTGCTTCATTGTCTGTAGAATCTTATCCCGCATCAAGCCATGAGTACATTATTCTTTAAAAGAAATTCCATCACAATTAGTTAGCAGCATTAAAAGAGCACGAGTCCCATCTTTTGTACGTATTCGGCAATTTTTTTCGCCCTCTGCTGAAAAAATACGAACAGACTTATGTTAGTCTTAGATCTCGAAAACGGCTCTAACGATTTCGATAAAATTTTGTATTTAGATAGAGTGTCGGTTTCTAAGTTCAGCTACGTCAGCGTTTTTTCCGTAAAAACGCGAGTTTTCGCAAAAAAACCAGTTTTTTGTGCCTTCATTAAGTAAGTTTGAGAAGCTTTTCTTCGCTATTTTCTTTATGATTACTGTTATTGTTACTGTCTCATAGCAATCACGTTTAGTATAACAATGGATTTCATATTTAATCACATCAGCGCAAGTTTAAATTTTATGGTATTTGGCAACGTTAAATTGCTATTATTTTTGAAATGTTAAAGCAAGGCTTCACTAGATAAGTGTCTCATACAGGCTGTTTCATTTATTCAAAAGCCATGGAATAAAAGCAGTGGTGATTGTCCTCCGACATCTATTGAATTTTATGGTAACTTACATTATATAAAATCAGATTACTTTTTACTTTTCAAGTGCGATTCCAAAATTGAGTATAAAAGTGTTATAGTTAGTTTTAAAATACTTTTTTCCTCCTCAAGAGTGTTTAGTTTTTTAGGCCGGCCACCTTGTCTAGTGGTCAGAGCAGTCTGCCACGGATGATGATATGGTCCCGGCTTGGGCATGGATGTGCTTTCTTTCTCCTGTCCTTGTCCTTTCTTTGTGTGAATGTGTTGTTGTGTGAAAGGTCGCCTACCCTATAAACGGGTCCCTATGGCATGCGTGTACTGTGGAAGTCAGACTTCACACCAAATTACGGTAAAGTTTCAAAAGTGAAGCAGCGCACCCCAAATTGCCAGCCTGGTTGGCTATTGACAAAAAAAAATTGCTTTTTTGATTAGGACAGCAGAGTTTCGGTGACGAATTTACCATGTCGCAATTGTGAAGAGCCTCCACGGCATAGGGGCCGCAATTCGAATCCAAATGGTTCCTGAAAAATAGTTTACATAATTCTGTTCATCTTTAAGGGACCCTTGAAAATGCATTTTGACTGGCCCCCAGAACTAAATCCGCCACGCTGCAGAATTGGTAATAACACACTAGATTGCCCAAACAATAATTTTGACTGCTTTTCAATGTCAATTAGAAACACAATTATGTATTGTGTATAATGACACAATTTCTTAAAATGTTGTAAGTTTTTAAACAACATATGAATACGTTAATTAATAATTGTAGTTACCTCCTCCCTCCCATCCTTCATTTCCGGTTTAGAAATATGTTATATGTATATCACTCAAGCAGTCAAAATCACTCCTTGGGCAATCTAGAGTTGAACAAGAAATAAATAAATAAAAACTTTTGTGCAGAAAAAAATGATTAAGGTTTTTTAACTTTTTAACGCACAAAAATTGCAGAATGCTGCAAATGCAGGTTTAAGGAATGCCTTTTTCAATGCAAAAAATTTGCAGAATGCTGCAGAAACTTGTTTTGGGTTACAAGGAACGCCTTTTTCAGTTCATCATTTCAGTGAAAAGGCATTCCTTGTAACACTTTCTTGCAATTGTGCTTTAAGACGTTGCAAAACCTCAATTTAGATATTAAGTGTTCTTCTCCAGCTCCTCCCCCTCCCCCCTGCCTCAATGCTCTTATGCTTGCCATGAAGATGCAACTTTTGCATTTCCTTAAGACATCAAATAAACAAAATTTCTTTATTGTTTAAACTCTCGCAAATTATAATAAGAACTTGTGACATGAGCAAGACTAAAAAAAATGATGGCAGAGATTTTTTTTCCTTGTGAAAATAATCAAAAATTGATTTTCAAACCCATGGCTGTTTTTTGCTTCTTTAGATGCAAAAACTGCACGACAGATTTATAGCTAAAGAGTTTAGGTTTTTTTTTTTAAATCAATTATTCAGGGTTATATATAAGTTCGGGGAGAAACTCTGATGGTTATAACAACAATAGGGAACATGCACTATGTCACAAAATATGATTAAATTGCTGTTATTTCATAGAATCGATGATGCTGATGCCGAAAATTAACATTAAAATTCCAAAAAATCATGCACTTGAGCGTGAGAAGCAATTAAAAAGGGAGATTTTTGTAAACAATGTCACGTGACGAAAAACGCTCTGCCATTGGTCCACGTCACAGAATACGATTCTCCAAGTATCACTGCCTTTGATGAGACAGTCAATGCGTTTTTAACACGCTGTTTTGTATTATCGTTATATTCGGAGCCCGGATGGTAGTTCATTTTTTTGGCGTTTTCTTCGTCTTAGTTCATTATACAAAGAGTTTTACAGTTCTTTAAACGTTGAAAAGTTTTTTATTAATTTTTCAGGGCAATTTTTAATGTTTTAGCTCGTTTATGAAATTTGAGCCAATTTTTACGCAGCTGTGTCTTCTTATCAGTTTAGTGGTTTATAGTCATTGTTCACCTTAAAAGGGAAATGGGGGGGAGGGGGATAAACGGAAGGGACTCTGCTTCACAAAAGAAAAGGAGCGTAGTAAAGCTGGTAGATCAAGAAAAGAACAGGTTTGTGTTCTTTGACTACATTCCAATCCTTTTCTCATTCTTTCAATCATTTTCTTGCAATTAGATTTCTGGAGAGTTCTGATCACTGAAAAACACCAACATTTTTCAAATCGGAAACCTAAAAAAGTACGTGCGTTAATTCTCAGTAAAAATGTCCAAGTGTTTACCACTGAAATATTTAAAATGTTTTCAACTTCAGCTGCATTTTTCGGGGGGGTTTTGTTGTGAATTTTCGAAGCATGTTTAGTTTTATTCAGTCATCTAACTTCTGAAACGTAGTAAAACCAATGATTGATGCGGGTTTTTTTTTCTGTATCTTCATATTTATTATTATTTTTTTTTAAAGAATAAAATGACTTTTCATTTAAAATGATGGAAGAAAAATTCATTAAAAGGCAGGTCGATAATTGTTCAAAGTTGGCTAGCTGTACGCTGTATCCATTTTCAGAAAAACACCGCGATTTCATATCAGTAGAAATGAAAACAATTTGAGCCTTAAGATGAGTCAAAAGCTTTTATTTTCGCAAAAACAAGAGTGTTTAAACCGATAAATAATTCAGAAACAAAAAACAGTTTAAAAATATTTTTAAATGGGGTTGGATGGGGGGTTGCTGGGGGGGGGACACCCTTCAGGGCGTGACACCAAAAATGTGTTAAAGAGTTTATGAAACTTCATAAAATTAAAAAATTTGCTTTCTTAAAAATTTCATTAAAATTTATTTTATATAGAATTTATGAAACGCAGAGCACCGATACCGTTGGGGGGGGGGGGTACCAAGAAACACCCATGCGTTGTTTGAATAAAACCAACCAAAAATGTATCTCACAACTTATGAAAAATGTACATGTTGAATTTCTTGAAAAATATCCCCATTGTTTTAAATTATATAGAATTCATCCAATGCAGGATCATTATTATTGATGAAAAGGGGGTTACACCGGGTGACATTAAAAATGTATCCAAGAGTGTGTGAAAAAAAAATCTTTCTTTAAAAATGTTCCCGCTATTTGAAATTTTAATTCATTTATCGAATAAAGGAAGGAGGAGTGTTGTACCCGTGTGCTATTTAATTGGTTTGAGGAGTTAATACCAGCTTCGATTGAGTTAAACCAAATAGCAATCGCGATTGCTCAAAAAAAAAAAAAAAAACTCTTAGATTTTTGATGAATTGTTAAAACGTAGATTTTTTTATTATTATTTGTTCATTGAATTCAGATTATTTTCTACAGAGTAACAAATAAAAAATTATTAATCTATAAATAGAAGTTTAGATTTATAAATAACATTTTAAAAAGTCATCATCTAAATTAAAATGTGCTTTAAATAAAACAAATTCTAAATAAATTTCTGATGAAATAAATCACAAACAATCCTCAAGAACATCCGAATTGCATTGCATTTTGAAACACATTTTGATATTCTTGTAAAAACACGCGCTATGCAAAAATCAAGTTCTTATGTCTCGAAAAAATGTATTTGCTATCAATATTTGTCGTTGAATAACAAAAATTGCATTCTTCTTTTCCAACCCCCCAGTTAACATGACTGACATGTGTCTCAAAGAATCTAAGCCCATGTTTTTACCAGCTAAATGTTCTTCATATAAGTATTCTTTTATAGCTAAAAAAACATAAAATTTAAAAAAATAAATAAATAAACCGTGAAGATTTGCGACTTGTAAAGGCTTAATAACTTGGCAGTATGTAAAACCTGTGCTTTAAAACTAGTATTTGGAATACATTGATTCCGTGATCCATCTTCTCAATATCTGCTAGTGTGAAGTGAAGTTCCGCACTGTACAGCAGAGCAAACGCTAGCAGAAGGAACGCAGGGAGAAAAGTAGTATTCTGTGACGTCACTAACTCATGGAGCCGCTACTTTCGTTTTTCGGGAGGCGTGGCCTAATCGCTTTCAAAACTCGTTTTAAATATGTTTAAACTGGCTTAATGGAGGTGTTATTGGTATGTTTCTGCAGTTTTTCATGGTCTTTCATTTGCAAGTGAGTTTGAAAATCATGCATCTTCCCCATTCTAAACTGTTAGCATAGGCGGACTTGCGCTGTGAATTCTGGGGGTGCAACAAACCGAGATTTCCGTCCCCCCACCGCGGAATTCCCGGGCAATCAAAACAAAAATTTTAGTTTTCCAATCAAGCTTTTTTTTGGCGCACGGAGCGTAAAGTTAGTAATTTTTAGAAGTTAGTAATTTTTATCTCAGTTCTCATCACTTACCTCAAAAAACCACAACCAAGACAGAAGGTGCTTTTTTTGAATTGAAAAGTTTTTAATTTCCAAGTCAATTCAGAACGCGAGAACCTCCAAATGTAATTCTGCAAGTTTTCTGCAGTATTTTCAAATTAATGAAGAAATTTCACAGAAATCTGCAAAATTTATGCAGATTTCGTGTAGAAATTTGTTAAATAGTAGGGCGAGTCGAAAAAATCTATTTTTTTATTTCAAAATCGCATTACCTCTCAAAAGTTGCAGTTTAGTATCCACAACTTGGGAAAAATAAAAAAAAAAAATTCTAAGTTGACGTCTTCGATTCGCGCATGAGGCTCAAAGTTGGAAAAAATACGTTAAAAAGGGAAATTTTCAAGAAGAAAAAGGAAAAAAAAAATTTAACTTTTTATAATGCAACTGCCGTAAGCTGTAAATATTTTGTGCATTTTTAATCTAAAAAAATACTTTATAGCTTTTACATACGATCTTTAGTTTGCACTTCAGCCTTAAATTGGGCTAAAATCGCCTACAATGTCAAATTTCGAAAATATCGATTTTTTTTATTTCGAAATCGCATTACCTCTCAAAAATTGTGGTTTGGTATCCAAAATTTGGGAAAAATAAAAAAAAATCTAAGTTGACTCCTTCAGTGGCGGCGCTAGGTGGGGGGCAGGGGGGGCAATTGCCCCCCCCCCCCGCCGGAAGCGTCTTGCCCCCCCGTCGGGGAAAATTCCTAGTTCGTCGGGGAAATTTTCCCAACAACAAAATTTTCCGACAGAAATCGACTGCCGAAAAGTTTACTGACTCCGACAGAAATGTAAAAAAAAAATCTATCAAGCTAATAAAATATTTTTCTTTCAAAAAAAACCAAAACATCTTCATTATTCATTGCAGTGGAACGCCAAACCCTGATCGTTAGCTGTCCTCATTCCTGCTGCATCCCTTTAGGCATACTTTAGTTCTAGGGGAAAGTTACTTTTGTTCAGGTTAAAAAGGAGAAATGTTATTTTTTTTTCCAAACAGATCAGACCCCCCCCCCCCCCCACGAAAATCGCTAGCAGCATGTTTTAAACAAACATTCATTGACATTTGAGAAGAGACACTTTCCGATGACTATCCGATAGTGACAAGCCAATAAATCGCCTGAATTGCCCTTCCTAATGACTTCCTGTCATCGTCGCCTTTGCAGGTGGTGATTGTTCTGTTCTTAGGCTCTGGGTGATTGTAACTACTTTTTGTCCCAGGGCTCCTTTCAATGGACTTATTTTTGTCCTAAAAGCCTATCGGCGAGCAACCCTGATCGGCGCGGTGACAATTAAGGCTGTCGGAAATTTTCATAGGAAATGTGGAATGGGGAGGTCTAGAAGAACCTCGGACGAATCTCTTCAATAGCGCTGCTTTCACTCTGTGTCTGTTGACCAGTGGTTGGAAAAACTACTTTTATTTTGTAGCGAACTACAACTACAACTACTTTGCTATAAATGTAGTTAACTACAACTACAACTACTTTTTTCAAAATGTAGCGACTACAAACTACTTTTGAATTGTAGTCGCTACTTCGCTACTTTTTAAAAAATATATAAATAAAAAGCATACGCCCCGTTTGAGGAATGACCGAAAAAACTCGAAAAGTGGTTTAGCTTTTTTTTTTTTTTTTTTTTTTTTTTTTTTTTTTTTTTTTTTTTTTTACGAATATTCGCCACAAGAAAGGATTCAAAAGTTAAAAGATTGAAAGAATTCAACCTTCAAAATTTTTTTCAATTTCTTTTGCCAGAGAATATTTAGGAACATGAAAATTATTTGAAGGAATATAAAAATTACGATGCCAAATAAACCAATGACATCAAACAGATAGAATGTATTCATCAAAATGGTGTATCTAAGGGATTAGCTCATATTTTTATGGTTCTTATTTCTCATTGCGTTCGCTGCTGTACTAGTGCAAGATTTCCACCAGTCAATTTCAATTAAACCTTGTTTTTTTTTCTTCGTTCTCTTTTTAAAATTTTTTTTCATTTATTTATTTATTTATTTTTCAAATTTAAAAGTAGTTTCCAGAAATCGCTACAAACTACTACTTTTTTGTATCGCGCTACTCACTACTCTACTTTTTTAAAAAAGTAGTGCGCTACACTACAAACTACTAAAAAATGTAGCTACTACAGTAGTTTCGCTACTTGTAGCGCGCTACTTCCGACCACTGCTGTTGACCATATGGAATGGTGTCGAATTCCAAAACGTCGAACGGTTGAATGATTTTAACATTTTTGTTTTAATTATTGCCACGACACAACCTAAAATTTAGTGTGATGAGTTAGGCGCGAACTCGTATATGAAGAAGAAAGTGCAGCTCAAATTCAAAATTTCTGCATCACAGAGGTAAGAACTTATTATTTTTATTTAAAGTAATGATAAAGCTTTGACTTTCAATTTGCTTGGGATAAGTGGAACCGCTTTTTAAAACAGTTCGTTTTTGAAGCCTTATATAAAAGTTTTAAAACACAAGAATTTAAACTTATTGACTTGTTTTATCTTGGACGTTATAAATGAACAAAAGTCCACTATTATTTTCTAAAATAATACTTTGCTGTTTTAGTGATTATTTTAAAAAGATCGCATGGGTGTCCCACTTAACCTATACTAAAAGGAAAAGAGGTCACACACCTTTTATTTAAATTTGAAGCAAGGTAATCTAAAACAGCGGTTCTCGACCTTTTTTGACCAACGGACCGTCAAGAGCTTTTTAACAAAACCAGGACCGGTGATGTTCTTCTTTTCTTGTCTTTTTCTCCTCTTTTTTTTTGGGGGGGGGGGGAGGGTCCTTCATTTGCGGATCGATAAAACATGGTTTTTTTTTTCGACTTAAAGGAAAAAAAATTCGATAAGAAGGAAATTAAATACTAGTGAAAAATTTTATGAATGGCTGAGGTTTTTCTCTCTTTTTTCTTTTTTTTTACAGAATAATAAAAATAACGAATAAATTAATTAATATATAAATGAAACCTTACTTAATATAAAAGAAGTTACGAAAAAAAGCTTAAGACTAACATAAGTAACTATTTCAATAATCAGATATAACTAATTAACACAGCTGAAAATCATAGAAAAGCAAGAGAATTATTTACGATTCACGATATTAACGAAAATATCGTCGCATATAGGGTATTATTAGCATTATTATTGTATCTTCTTTTCTTTCTTTCTCTCTCTCTCTTGAGTGAAAACTTTTTTTAAGGTGGATGATCAAAAATCTCTAAGGAACAGTCACATTTTTCTGCGGTCCAGTGCTGGTCTACCGGACCACCGGTTAAGAACCGCTGATCTAAAAAAAGGGGTCTTTCTTGATAAAAGAGGAAAATTTTTACTATGTAATATTTTTTGTAAATTCATTCATTTGTGATACATATACTGACATTTCTGTTTGATGGAAAATTATAAAACAAAAACTAAACAATTACATCTGAAAATTTATTTAAAGCCTTAACCTATTTATTGTAGTGCCATATATATAA
Organism: Uloborus plumipes; assembly: GCA_038373865.1. Taxonomy (NCBI): domain Eukaryota; kingdom Metazoa; phylum Arthropoda; class Arachnida; order Araneae; family Uloboridae; genus Uloborus; species Uloborus plumipes. The sequence continues at coordinate 6,886 of JAXGGA010021124.1, read as the reverse complement.
AGTGGGATCCTGCTAAAAGGTCCAAAGTCCCAAAAGATCCACGTCCAAAGGGTCCGCGGGCTTCTATACTTCGGATCTTTTGGACGTGGATATTCTGTTCGTGAACCTTTTGGTTTTGGACCTTCCATCCAACATTCCTATAAAGTAGTGTCAAATGAACAATATACTTGATTAAGATCAATTTTGATAACTTAACAAACATTATAGGTCGAAAAAATGAAGTGTAAACACTATACATGACAGCATTTATTTAAACTTGACTGAGAGAGAATTGTTATCACTTCATACTCAGTAATAATTCCAATATTATCTGAATCAAGCTATTTCCATTCTTTCTTTCAAATTACAAAAATTAGAGCTACATACATGCCACTTGCCACTTTATAACTTTCCCTGATATAAGTTTCAAATACATAGTTACCAACTTTTGCAGTTTTTGTAGCTGAACTATGAATTCCTTTCAAGTCTACATAATTATCTTGTATTTCAGCATAAAAATTCCTCATCATATTTACTTTTCATTTTAAAATCATAACTCTTAAGAAAATAGGCGACTCGTACAGGAGGGCAAGGGGGACCTCCCCACTTCTAATAGTAAAGTATAACATCATTTTCCGTGGTTAAAAAGTAATGATCGATTGAAAAACGATTTATTTCACAAAAATAAAAGAAGAAAATGCCAATAACAAGCTGAAAATTCCAACATTTTTCAAGTTATTTCATAAAAATGGAATTTTTAACTGTAAGGGGGAATGAGTCATATATGGCCTGGTTGAGTTTTCTGACTATATTCCGCATTTTTTAGAGGTCATTTAATCAGTAATGTTAAAATACAATAATATAACCCAATTTTACAAAAAAAAAAAAAACTTCCGGAGGGGCTGACTTCACACCTCCCCTCCGTACACACATTTCTTTTGACCCCTCTCCCCCACTTTGTAGGTATACCAGCCGCCTAAGAACTACGGGGTAAGTGGGAGCGAAGGCCCTGCATTCATAGAACTAGCCTGTTTTCAAAATTTTCGCTTTCTTTACTATTTAACATTTTCGTTTTGGGTATCTGAAATTCTTTCGGAAAATAAAAATTGTGTATGATGTACATTATTATGCTTTTATTTAGTTTCAATGCTCATTTTTTAGTTTTCTGGTTTTATTTTTAGCTTGGTAAAAATGAATACTTTTTTTGTTTATGCACCAAAAAAATTAAAAGACTGGGGACGGAGAGGGAGGGGGGATACATTTTTAAATTACATCGGTGCCCCCCTGTCGGGCAAGCTTGACCCCCCGTCGGGTAAGTTCTAGCGCCACCTCTGGACTCCTTCGGTTCGCGCTTGAGGCTCAAAGTTGGAAAATATATGCTAAAAATGCATATTTTCAAAGATAGTTTGAAAAAAAAGTTATTTTTTTTCTATCGAAACTGATTTAAATTTTTAGTAGATAACATAATTTGAACCCAAAAAATTATATATAACTTTTAGAAGATACATTCTGTTAGTGCATAAGGCTCAAAATATGAAAAAAAAAAAATGTCAAAAACAACCAGAACGCACTATGTCGGCGCTGTCCCGGTATATTTTTGTTCTACAGCCGACTTGTCTAGACATTACGCGTATTCTAGGAGACAGTTTAAAGTCCCTGCAGTCTGCACTCCCTTTGGTTGTCACTTAGTCAGCTAAACCCGCCAAACAAACAGTATCTATAATTAACAACTGAAAGTGAATCAAAAAGTGCAGCGTGTTTAGCTTTGGGTAAGTTTTTTTGTAACTTTATAGCATATTTTATGCTCAAGTTTTGTTATACTGTTCTCCGTTCTCCAGATAATAAATAATGGAACCCCGGAAAACTTCTAAACGTTTAATTGTTTGTCCGTTTTTTGGTGCACCGAAAGGGTTAAGTCAAAGTGTTTTTACCCACATGTGCAGATGTGTTGTTTGCCTGCTTTGAAGAAAAATCGCAATTTGTAAAAGACGTACCTTTTTCAAGGATTTCAGATTGCATAGCTGCTCAAATAGAAGAAATTTACTGCAAAGCTTCTATACCAATGTACAGTGGTAATACAAATGCGAGTTCTATACCAATGTACAGATGTACAGTGTCTGTACATCTACAAGAGATTGGCTTTTTAGCACAAGAACACGAAAAATTCATTGCACACTTGCAAGAAGCAACGTCAAAAAGTTTAGACTTCGCTTCATTGACAAAGTGATTAAGTTTTGTCTTGAAGTTCAATTTATTTTTATCACGACTAAATGACTTTCTCAAAGTGTAGTATTATGGTAATCCTTTATCAATTTTACAATACGTACATGACCGACCGTTGTTATAGAAGCTTCATTGCAGTAAATTTCTTCTATCAGCTATGCAATCAGAAATCCTTAAAAAAGGTTCGCCTTTTACAGATTGCGATTTTTCTTCAAAGCAAGCTAACAACACATCTGCACATGTGGATAAAACACTTTGACTTAACTCTTTCGGTGCACCAAAAAACGGACAAACAATTAAACGTTTAGAAGTTTTCCGGGGTTCCATTATTTATTATTCGGATAACGGAAAACAGTATAACAAAACTTGAGCATAAAAATATGCTATAAAGTTACAAAAAAACTCACCCAAAGCTAAACACGCTGCACTTTTTGATTCACTTTCAGTTGCCAATTAAAGATGCTGTTTGTTTGGCGTTTAGCGGGTCTAGCTGACTAAGTGACAACCAAAAGGAGTGCAGACTGCAGGGACTCAGAACTGTCTCCTAGAATATGTGTAATGTCTAGACAAGTCGGCTGTAGAACAAAAATATACCGGCACAGAGCCGACATAATACGTTCTGGTTCAGTTTTTGACATTTTTTTTTTTTTTTTTTTCATATTTTGAGCCTTATGCACAAACAGAATGTATCTTCTAAAAGTTATATATAATTTTTTGGGTTCAAATTATGTTATCTACTAACAATTTAAAGCAGTTTCGATAGAAAAAAATTACTTTTTTTTCAATTCATCAAAAAATCACTTTTTTGAAAATTTCCATTTTTAGCATATATTTTCCAATTTTGAGCCTCATGCGCGAACCGAAGGAGTCAACTTAGATTTTTTTTTTATTTTTCCCAACTTTTGGATACCAAACCACAACTTTTGAGAGGTAATGCGATTTCGAAATAAAAAAATCGATATTTTCGAAATTTGACATTTTAGGCCATTTTAGCCCAATTTAAGGCTGATGTGCAAACTAAAGATCGTATGTAAAAGCTATAAAATATTTTTTTAGATTAAAAATGCACAAACTATTTACAGCTTATGGCAATTGCATTATAAAAAGTTACATTTTTTTTTCTTTTTTCTTTTAGAAAATTTCCATTTTTAACATATTTTTTCCAACTTTGAGCCGCATGCGCGAACCGAAGACGTCAATTTAGAATTTTTTTTATATTTTTCCCAAGTTGTGGATACTAAACTACAACTTTTGAGAGGTAATGCGATTTCGAAATAAAAAAATCGATTTTTTTCGACTCACCCTATTAAATAGTCAAATTTTCCAGCGAAAATGCCGAGTTTGAGTCAGATCAGCCTCATTTACAGTAAAATTAGATCTACTTCCAAGTAAAACCGGTGCAGAAAATTTACAGATTTTTTTAACAAAATTTGACGATTTCATATTACTAAAAAACCATGTACGTAGATTATATCTATTTATGTATGTATGTCAGTATAACTGCTCCCGAATGCCAGTGAAATGATCATCGAACGAAATATCGATAAATTTGTAATTTTTTAGGCCTTGTGTTCGACTATTTTACATAATTTTACGATTTTAATTAGCGGGCATAATCAATTATATCTATATATTATTATATAAGCCGTTTTTTTTCTCCCACCGTTTTTTTTCGAAATTTCGGATTCTGCTTCGCAAGTGGTTAATAATTTCTCCAATTAAACTGTGTTTGTTCAAGCTTATAAATGAAAAAAATAGAAAATGGGTAAGTTTGGAGATTCTATTTCGTATTGTCGAAAGAATTTTATAAACTTAAATAAAGAAAATTAATTCAATGTTTGAATTTAAAACCTTGCAAATATTATCGTCCAGAGCATAGTTGAATTTTGTATAGTTGAATTTTGTAAGTCTTGTTCAAATCGAACAAGGGTTTTGAATTACATTATAATAGAATTCATACAGTTACGCATTCGATTCTATAGATAGTGATTCAGTTAGTTGGGGAGGGGGGAAGCAATAAAATGAACATAAATCTATACATATTTTTTTTAAATATATTACAAAGTTAAAAATTTTATTGAAGTATTGTCAACATTTTTCCTAATAATTCCTGGAAAAGTATTTGTCTTCTGATTTTCTTTTATTGTGAAATTTTTCTTCGAAGGAATTGTATAACTCTTTTTTGAAGCATGAACATAAATGTTTCAGCGAATGAAATGAGGTGTGATGAATTTTTTTTTTTTCTTCACATTTGGAATTTTTGCATGGATAACTGTTTTCAATTGCCAAAAATTAATTTACTACTGCAATTTTTTTAATTAATTATACTTAATTTCGTTATCAATTTTATAATTGTCATAGTTTTAATTGAATTAGTGTTTGTAACCAACAATTAATACTACTTCTGATTTATCTTTCGTGACCTTGGACCCCCCCTCCCCCCCTAAACAAAGTTCTAGATACGTGTTTGCTCTGAAGTACATAATATGTTGTATTTTTGGGGTTTTCTTTCTAGTGAATTAAGTTGAATTGTAGCAATGAAAAAAAAACTTATTTTCCAAACTGTTTCCAGATGAAATATGCTAAATTTATTTTTTTCAAAATTTAAGCAAAATGTTGGGGGGTGCGGGGCACCCCCGTAAGTCCGCCTATGACTGTTAGACCGGCATCGGCCTGCGAGAAGCTTTGACCGGTTCTCAGATATTGTTACTTATCATTTCAAAAAATGTTCTTCTACGAAAAATTATACAGTGAACTCTCACTTATACGCCTGTCCAAGAGACCAACAGAAAAAGGTGCATAAGTCAGAGAGACGTAGAAATGAACAAGCCTATTTAAAGGACTAAAATGCTACATAGTTACTGACGAGATAATGAATAAGAATGTTTCTATGTTTACCCCTTCCCAGGGTTGTTATTTCGTCCACTTTTTTGCAAAAAGTCCGGGACACCGGAAGAAATGGACGAAATTGGACAAAAAGGAAGAAATGAAAAAAAAAAAACAATTTTTTCATACGTTTGATGTATAAAAATGTTATGATGTACAATTAGCATCTCCCTTGCATTACCTATTTCCCAAAATAGAATGATAGTATCATACAAAAAAAAAAGAATAGCAATTAACCCATTGATTTTTAACTAATTTTAGTTGAAAGAAATAAAATTTAACATAGTGAATAAACTATTAAGTGTAATTACATTATTATAGAGTAGACAAATAGAAAAAAAAAAAAGTGTTTTTCTTTAATACATATTTTTAAAAAGAAGTTAAAGAGTATTCTGTCACCTTAGATATTTATTAACGCAAAATAATCCCTTAAAAAGTAAACTTTATATGATATTTTCTCATAAATTCTATGGTTTAAATTTTGTTTGAATTAAATACACATATAAATCAATATCATTGTATTTGAAAATACTTTAGATGCTACAAGAAATATTGGTTTAATTTTGATTCATTTGGTCATTTTAGGTTATATTTTTTGAGGATTTAATGAATGTTGCCCCATTATAAAATATTTATGTACACAGCATTGTTTTATGGATATATTAATGTCATTATAGGAACATATTTCATTTCATGGCTAAATTTTCTTTCTTGACATAAAATAATGTTTACTTTACAGGGTTTTTAATATTTTGAGACTCAAACCTTTTAAAATTTTTATTTCTACTTTTATGTTTTATATACACTTTTATTGTTGGCAATGAAACTCCTTCACAACAAACAAACATCTTAAAATTATTTACTGGTGGTGTGTGCTCTCATAAGCAAATCTTATCGTTAATATTCATTTATTTTATACAGATACTATATTTTTATCATATCTGTTGTTCATTAAATACTTGCTGGTATACATAATTATGTGTGCTAATTTTGATAATAAAACTATTACCTCATTGAAAAAAAATCAATATTTTAAAACATTACTCTTTTAAACTTTGGATTTTTTAATCAAGAACTGTCATTTTCTTTAAAGTGGACAAAACGGACAAAATGATATTTTGTCCGGGGCGGTTTTTTCCGGCGGTTTTTTCCACCCCGGACGAAATCAAACAACCCTGCCCTTTCCCGGCTTTTCCCGAGCTGGACTCGGGCAAGCGAAATGTTCCATTCTGGCTCATCCCGAGTGTAGCTCGGGCGCTGTGAAAATTAACACTGCACAACCAGTCTTTCCCGAATTATTTCACATGTCCCTTTTATGGTTTCGGATGCTTTTATTTACTATTGTTGCTACTAGATAATATAACTATACAGTGTTTTGAGCTGTAGATTTAAGATAAGAGTAGGCCAACTCCAAAGTATAATGATTTTGCCATACAGAAAGCCAACTTTACAAGTAAATACTCATTTATTTAAATACATATTTTTACATTTATTTTAAGGAAATGTTGCATGCGAATGATGCTATTATGTTTAAAAAAATATGTATGTATGAAAATAAGCATTAAAAAAGTTGACATATTTTGATCCGTAATCCCAAAATTACTCATTTATTTAAATAGATATTTTTACATTTATTTGTAGGAAATGTTGCATGCGAATGATGCTATTATGTTTAAAAAGATATGTATGTATGAAAATAAGCATTAAAAAAATTGACATTTTTTGATCCGCAATCCCGAAATAAAATGAGCCTGGAAGGGGGTTAAAGAGAAAACAAAAATTGTAGCTTACCTAATTA
>JAXGGA010021123.1:0-17130 GCA_038373865.1 Uloborus plumipes | reverse complement strand
TTAATAAAACTACTGAGTATATTTTAAAACTGGTAGACAATCCAATTTTTGTCCATTAGTGAGAAGTCTGCATTCATGCAACATGTAGCAATTCAGAAAACTTTTTACGTGGACACTTGATTTTCAGAGAAAACTGTGGTAACTCGGAAGGTTATTTGGAATAATTTGTAACGATTAGACGTTTTTTTTTAAATTCTGAGCCACGGTTTTAATATTTTTACCAATCCTAATGCAGTAGTTTATATAAATATAAGAGGTTACTTTTAAGTTATAACCTCTCTCCAGAAGGTGTGTGCTGCATGGGTTAGTGCGTAGCTAAAAGTATGCATTTATCTTTGTTTAATCAAAAAGATAGAATGTTGCGTTTTTCCCTTGAACTCTACACAGTAGGATTTTCTCTTCCAAATTTCAAAAAATATTATAACTTTCACAAAACCCGAGAATTTTTAATTAATTACAAAAGCAAACGTGTTATTGCGAGTTGCTTTTTGTTTCCCTAATCAAAAAAAAAAAAAAAAAATATGATTTGTTTACCCTTTGTAAATTTCGATCTTGAAACTAGCATTTTATATGTGGTGGTGGTCCATAAATCTTTGGTCGGTCCTAACTTTTGTTCTACTGGTCCTAAAGTGATGCCGCTTGGTACCCAGCATAATTTTGGCCCTCCGTACCTAATTATGTAACCAAATGTAGAGGTTCCCATTTATAAATTCAGACTTTGAGTTCATTTCACTTTGTACATAGCCCCTTATCAAAATTTTACTCGCATAGTTTTAAAGAAGACTTTAATCCATGTCAGAAGACACCTTTCTTTTGTTCATGGCAAGTATAGCAGCCGAATAATTCAGAGAGCTTCGTTTTTTTTTCTATGACTGTACATCATGTCGCTTTCGAAACAGCGCTGGATATCTTACGCTCTCATTTTCTGATCAAGACGTTTTTTAGTTTCGGGGAAGGCGTCTGCATTGCTCAATAAGAAGGGCGCACCTGCCATAGGGCAGGCGGGCCAGTCCGAGCCTGAGGATAACTAATAAGTTTTTTTTTTTTTTTTGTATTTCAAAGTAAACCTTTTCAGTTATCAAAATAGTTGAATTTATTGGCTTCTAAATGTGCATTAAGGGCCCTACTCCACATCAGCGTAAAACGCGACCGAAACCGAAGGCAGAAACCGAAAATCCTGGTATTTTCCATAGGAACACTATGTAATCAATTTTACGTTTCTGCTTTACGTTAATGTGGAGCAGGACCCGAAGAGCCCTGCTCCACATTGACGTAAAGCAGAAGCGTAAAATGGAGCAAATAGTGTTCCTATGGAAAGTACTCGGGTTTTCGGTTTCTGTCTTCAGTTTCGGTCGCGTTTTACGCTGATGTGGAGCAGGGTCCTAAATCTTTTTACGTATACGTTATACTTTTTTTTTTGTTATTGGAGCTAAAATATTGGAAAATATAATTGAATCAGATGTAAAATATATAATTTTGCAAAGGGAGGGACTGTTATGCATCAGTCCCAGCTAGCACACGAGCATTGGGCCAACGTTATTACAATACGTTAGATCAACGTCGGTTTCTTGCGTTAGAACATACGTTATTGTGCACCGTCGGAAAACTTTTATACAACGATTGGTTTCCGACGTTATCTGAACGCTTTTCCAACGTTGTTCCAATGTAAAAACAACAGTGAACCAACCAATTCTAAATGTTATTCGGATGCAAATTACAACGAATAACCAACATTTTCTCACATAATTTCAATATAAATTTCAATGCTGAATCTATTTTTTTCCAACGATGCTAAAAGTTTTTAAACAACTGTATGTTTTTAAGAGCCTTTTTTTTAAGAATCAGGCAGTCAAAAAACTTGACATTTTTGATTTTGCTGAAAATTTCAAAATATGGTCTTTATTTAAAATTCTTAAACACGTGTTTTTTTATTTTTTCAAAAAAAATTTTTTTTCTTTCCATTTTGGGAGGTCAAAATTGGACTTTGCTCTTTTTTTCAATAAAAACATGCCCACTTAGATGAGTCCATACTTTTTGCTTTAGGAGTGAACCGTGGAACTGATCAGTAAGAGTCGTCCACAAATATTTATGTACTTACAGTCAGTGGGGATATAGTAGAATACAAAATAATTGTCGACAATTATTTTGTATTCTACTATATCCCCACTGACTGTAAGTACATAAATATTTGTGGACGACTCTTGGCGCAAAAGTCAGAGGTCACTCAAAGTTGTACGAAAAATAGTTTTTTAATGCAACTTTGACCGACCAAATCTTCTTGTGGAAACGGTGCACCACGGTAGTGTATATATCAGTAAATACCCACCAAAAAGTAGTATCCAAAAACATAAAGATATGTGTGGTTGATATTTTGCACATCAAAATATTTGACTCGGAAATTGCAGAAATCGCATTATCACGTGACTTTGAGGGTCATCATCTCCTTGCACCATGAGTGACCAGACACAAAACTAGTTGGAGCAGGGCCGGCCTTAGCAAATGCGGGGCCCGCCTGGAGAACTCTGGAGGGGCCCTTTTTGCAAAATGATTACATTTAGTTTGAGGCTCAAATGAATATAACTCTTTTTAAAATAAAAACTTTTTGTTTCGCTATTTTTTTGCAAGAAAAAAAATAATAATAAATCAATAGCTTGCTAAAAAAAGCCATTACAGACTAACCTTTCTTCCTATTTTATGCACCTTCCCTGACCCTTTCGTTGATGATGAAAAGACTACTTATATAACCGTTTCATAAATCCGAAAAAGCATGTTGCATTTTTGATTATATTCCCAAGAACTAAGTTGTACTAGTGGCAGGCAAATAGTGGGGTATATATGTTTAAATTTTGGACAGGGCTAATGGGACCAAGCTTAGAATAATAATTTAGAAGATGGCAGGGTGGAGCGCTCTTCTAGACATTTTTCTTCGTTGAATTTTTAAAATGCAATTTTAAACAATCTTCGGTAATGTTAGAGGAATGGGCGAGAAATTCAGGCTCAAATTCGGACTCTCCTTTCTGAATATATATTTTAAAATGATATTTGAAGACATATAAGGCAGCGGCCCAAACGAGAGAATATTTTTAAGGGGGAGGGTGGTTTGAAAAAAAAAAAAAACACTTTGAAAAAAAAACTCCAGCTCCCCCATCTCTTTGAGGGCTCTTCCCCGAAAATTTTGGAAATTATAGTCCTGAAAACGCAGTTTTAGACATTCTCTTAGAGGACCTTGATATTAGATGGAGGTTTCTTACTAGAAATGCTTTGAAATTGTTGCCTCAAAAACTAATTTTAAGTTACTTTTGGCCAAGTTATGTTAGAAGAAACGGGTACCCGTTCCTTCTCCCATAACTTGGCAAGGCTCCCATAACTTCTCCCATTACTTGGTTCAAAATTGAAGTTCCAAAAGCCCAATTTTAAATGATTTTCGATGTTTTTAGGAGTTTGAAGAATTTTCCCTTAAAATTTTTAAAAACTGAAACCCAGGAAACAAAATTTTAGATACTCCCTAATAATTTTTGTGGGAAAAGGCTTCGGAGAAGTAAGATTTTGAACACGTTCTTATTTTCAGACGAGGTGGAAAAAAAGGGGGGGGGTGAAAGAAAGGGGAGAAGGGCACACAATTGACCAATAATTTATATCGATTAAAAATTCGAGTGTCGTGATTTCTTTTTTTAAAAAAAATAGGATTTCCCCTCAACATTATTTATTTTTGTTCTTAAAATCGCTTAGTTTGAACAAAGCGCATTTTTTACTGCTCTTCAGTAATGAAGAATATTTAAAGAAAAATCATCAATTCAGCATTCTGTATTGTGGGCCCTAATTCTCTGGTTGCCGTTTTGGTTAGAGCAGTGTTTCACAACTTTTTTGAGCTCATCGCCCCCTTTAAGACGCTGACTAACACTTATCGCCCTCCCCCCTTCTTCCTCGAAAAAAACATAAGTAAGTGAACATCGATATTATTAAAATTATATAAGCAATTTTAACCAATCACTTTTAAACTAAAAATATTAATAAATAAATAAATAAAATGGGTATTACTGGGTAATATTTAGATGGGTAATATTTAACTAAGATCACGTACTTTTCAAAAACAGAAGTACATTTTTCAAGAAATTATATTCCTTTCTACACTGGAATCTGGGGGAATTAAAATCATTGAAACTAAAAATTTGAAAGAAAATATATTGAAAATCTGAAAATTCATAAAATGGACAATGATTGACAAAATACTTCCTAAGGTTCAAGAAGGAAGCTGTTGAACTTTAATTAGTGTTTTCCTTAACTTGTGATTAATTGTCTGAACTATGAACAACCGGTTTCGAACATGTTTACACTCAAATTCGGTTTTCGCTACCCCTTTACCACGTGTGTTTTCTCTTCTAAATACCCATCACCCCTTTAGAATTTACCGCCCCTTTGAAGAACTAAAGAGGCTAAATCGCCCATAAGGGGGCGATCGCCCCAGGTTGGGAATCACTGGGTTATAGGGTAACGGGAGAGGAGAGATCTTTACCAAAATTTTAAATCCCTAAAACGCCATTTTAGGCAATTGACCTCGTTGTTAGAGAAAAAGCAAGTCTTCCAGAAATTTTTGGAAATTTATCAGAATATAGAAACAGAAATTTAGTATTCCTCCAGAAGCGCTCTGAAGCTGAAGTCATAATATTGTAATTTTAAGTTATCTTTGATGATGGGGACATTTGGGGAGGGGGAAGGGGAGTTATCGCATGATCTCACCTGGAAATTTTCCGGGACTTCAAGTCTAACAGTGGAATTTTAGGATCTTTTTGGTCTTTGTCAAGGAGGTTATGATAACCTTCTGATTCCGTGCTTCTTTTTAATTAGTTGCCCTCTGAAGTTGGCAGTCGGGGCACGGATTCCGAATTTCCCCCTTAAATTTGGCACTGGAAACTCATCGGGTGAAAATGCTCTTATGTTTCCCTTTAACTTACGTGCTTGTACAACTGATATTTTACGTTTCATACTTTCAACTGTAAACATCGGTAATGTTTTCTTGGAGAACATTTCATTGTTGATGAATTTTAATAAGCCCGCCTCCAAATAAATGAGTAAATACCTTAATTGCCCCTCAAATGGGAGACCCCAGTACAATAAGGCCCTGCGAGGGGCCCCTATAGCCATAATATTTAAGTGACGATAATCATTTAGAATTTTGACGTTGTGGCAGGCCGATTATGGTTTTTTTTTCTTTCTTCTTGCTTTTTTTGACAAGCGAGTATAAGTTGCCGTAGGTACGACCCTGGATTTAAGATTTTCAAATCGACAGATGTTTAAATTTTTCTAATAATTTAGCTGACAGTAGTAGTTTTGGGACTGTATCTGATAACTTCAATAGAATAATAGAAATGTCAAAAGTTTCAGAAAGTTCTTCTACACCATAAAGTGAACTAATCGTAGCAAAATACTTTTAAACAGATTAAACATCAGATAAATATTGCCAATTAGCTTTTTATTTTGATATAGTTTTTTTTTAAACATTTACCTAAAGGCGAAAATAATTTGTCGGCGCGGGGCCCCTTGCTCCTACATCATAAATTGAACTAAACGTGGCACCATACTTTCAAATATATTAAACACCAGGTTAATATTGCCAATTAGCTTCTTATTTTGACATAGTTTTTTTTAACATTTACCTAAAGGCAAACATAATTTGTCGTCGCGGGGGCCCCTTGCTCCTACACCATAAATTGAACTAAACGTAGCACCATACTTTCAAACAGATTAAACATGAGTTAAATATTGCCAATTAGCTTTTTATTTTCATATAGTTTTTTTTTCTCATTTACCTAAAGGGAAAAATAATTTGTCAGCGCGGGGCCCCTTGCTAGAGCGGGACCCGATTGGGCAAAATCAGTCCAATCGGCCTAAGACCGGCCCTGAGTTGGAGTAGAAGCCTTTCTTGTCCCAGAAACACAATCCGTTAACAAATCTATAGCTGGGTGATTTTCTCAACACGTTAACTTTTGCCAAGTAGGAAAAATTCAACTTGTAATTAATTAATAATTGTTAATATTTGTTTAAAGACAACTCATTTAAGATCACAAATCAGTGCTCAGCAACGAAAAAAAATTAAAAATAAAATTTTAATGACAGTTTTAAGTTTAAGTTTAATGTAAAAAGTGTAATTACCATCTCCCGGCTTAAACACTTCCCTAACTCAAGAAATATTTTTAAAACTTTATTCAATTGATAAATAATGACATAGAAAACAAAATACACCATTTAGAAAATTGCTTCAATATTTTTTTTGCATTATTTACAAACAAACAGATTAAATCTAATTTTTTAAGGAAATAGTAGTATTTTTCGTTGGAATTTTAAACTTTTACAATACCAACTTTTTTTTACTGCAAAGAGTTACAAGTTTCTTTATTTTTTCATTTGTCTGTTTTACATTTATTTTTATTTAGTCTATAAAATATTAACTGTAGGCGGACTCGAAGCATAATGAGTACAAGAAAGATCGGTTTCGCAAGAAACGCAAGTTAGCATGTGTAAACCTAACACTGATTTGCTATTTTCATTTCAAACCAACTGATGAAGCTTCATGATATTTGGAATTGACTTCAGTTTTTTTGGTAGCAGAATTTCAACTCGCTTTATATCAGTCCCTGTGACGGTGAAGAACCTTACTTTTAATGCTTAACGCAATTTAATATAAAAGTAAACATAATTACAAAATAGAACAAATAATTATTATTATATAAGTATTTTAAGACGTAAGTTAGCTAAAATAATAATGAATTTGTTCTAAATTATTCTAAGAATAAAAAAAGAAAACAGAATTATATGATAACTAACAAGGAGAAATTTAATTAAGATTTTAAAAATTTACTTTTGAAAAATATTTTCCTTTAATGTTGATCTGCTCCGTAGATAAAAACTATTTTGGAGTTCAAAATATTCTAAACTACTTTTTTCATCTCCATTATATCATTTGAACTTTACCTAAAGAATATAATAATTTAACAACTAACAGTTTGAAAAAATAAATAAACAAAATCCAAAAATAAAACATAAAATTTCTAATTTATACTTGAATTGTTAACCATAACTAAACAATAATGTAAATGTTACAGACTTCCTAGAATAGAAGAGACAAACAAAATTGTGTAGAAGATTTAACATGAAAAATTTCGTGGAAATAAAATACAATTAACGTTTGGGTTTATTTTTAAATGCTTAATTTTGTTCTATTCAGTGAGAGAAAAAGACTTTGAAACACAAAATATTCTAAACTACTTTTAAAATATTGATTAGAATAGTTAAATTTATAAAATTTTATTCTTATAAGTTTTAAAATTTAGATGTAACTAATTAAACAACTAATAACTTCCATACAACTAAATATCATTCTAGCTAAATTATTATGCCTTTTAAAGATTGAACAATGTGCCTAACTTATTGCCATTTGAAATTTGCTAAAAGTATTAAAAAATAACGCAACAATATAAATAACGTGTATTAAAATTTTTAAAATCCATTAAAATGTCACTCTCCCGAAACCACTTCGTAAGTGGGGACGGAAATGACAGGGACGGAAATGACAAAACAGTGGGTTTTCGAAAACAGTGTGAAAAGTTTTTCATATCTTTAATTTAACTGTTGATACCTTAAAAGTGTTCGTAAGAACACATTCGGCAATGGAATTTTTTTTAATTTTATTTAAATTTTCTGGAAGATAACCAGGGGGACGGAAATGACATTGAATAAAGTCACGCATAGAATTTTTAAGATAAAACAAGCCTCACACACCCTAAAAGATGTGTAAACTTCGTTTAAAGCGTATTTTTCTGCTAAGAAGAATGTTCTTAAACATTTTGAGCTATTTTATTGCCAACTAGCGCCATTTATAGAATTTTATGGAAGGTTTTTCTACTTGGGGGAATTTTTTTTCAAAACCTGGGGACACGTATAAATTGAGCTCTCTATCAAATCTCTTCACCTCTGGTTGTCTCTTGTAAATTCTGTAAATATTTTCTTTCCATGTTCCTGTAAATAGTCTTTTTCAATTGTATTTTCTATCTTGTAAATATTGTACAGTGTGTGGCCCTGAAAAGATTCCTTTTTTGTCCCCCCCCCCCTTCATACCTACAAAGTCAGAACTTTTGAATCTACCCCACCTTCATACCCGGCAAAAGAGCTCACGCTCTGTACCGAATAATAAACACGATCTGTATCTGTATCTGTATATGTAAATATGATAAGGAATGCTTACATGGTACATTGAAGTACACACTTGTACTGTATCATAATGCATATGTATTAATTTTTAAAAATGTTTCTTCATATAGTAATTTTTGTTTAAAGTTGACAAATGTGTGTGGGGACAGGGGACGGAAATGACATTTTGCCTACATATCATGTTTTTTAATTTATATATTTAAGTGCAAAATAGTACCAATGCACGTTGTCATTACTCTTTGTGAGCATCTTGAATAGAAAATAGCATTAGATAACGAAAATAGGTGTTTAATTGGAAGATATGGATGAAGGACACAAAAGTTAACGAATTGAGAAAATAACCCAGCTACTCTTTCAGTTTTTGCATAATTTGGCTCTAAACTTTGAAAAATGAGTATTTTTCGGCGTTAAGAAAAAAGGCCTATTCCCTGTTTTAAAATATGTATTGCTATTATTTGTAGCACTATTATATCCCAACTTCCTAACTAGCTGAAATGGCATCTAAAGATGGTTGTACACACAGTTGAAACAAAATTGGAAATGAATTTTCGAAAATACTCAGAAAATCATATTTTTTTATTTGTCCAGGCGACGTTTTTTTGTTACATCTCTTTATTCCGTTCGGTTCCAACATGATACGCAATTTATGTACTTCTTGCTGTTCTAGTTTCTGTAAAACAGGAAAGCAATGTATCTTAAGTTTGATGTAAAGTAATATATCCTGTCTTATCAAGTTTATAATGCTAAAAGAATACTTTGAAATGGATAATAAACATAATCCAAAAAAAAAAAAAAAAACCTTACTGTTCAGCTGTGCCCTCTTGGTCGATGTTGTGAATGTCATCAAAAACTCAACTTTTTCACAAATCAAAAGCCTCTTTAGCAGAATGTCACTTCCTAAAAATCTTGGTACATTAAAGCCCCTCGGTGTAGGTCTGGAAATTTTTGATGACATTCGCGACATCGAGCAAGAGGGCGCAGCTGAACAGGTAAGTTTTTTTTTAGATTAGGTCTATTATCCATTTCAAAATATTCTTTTACATTAAAAACTTGATATGATAAGAGAAATTACTTTATGTCAGACTTAAGATACATTACTTTAAAGTTTTACAGCAACTAGAACGACAAGAAGTACACAAATTGCTTACTATGTTAGAACCGAACGGAATAAAGAGCTGTAACAAAAAGAAAAAAAACGTCGCCTGGACAAGTAAAAATATATGGTTTTTGACGTATACTGAGTATTTTCGACAATTCATTTTCAATTTGGTTTCAACTGTATAACCATATTTAGATACCATTTCAGCTAGTTAGGAAGTTGCGATATAATAATGCTACAAATAATAGCAATACCTTTTTTAAAACAGGTAATTGGACTTTTTTCTTAACGCCAAAAAACACTCATTTTTCAAAGTTTAGAGCCGAATTATGCAAAAACTGAGAGAGTAGCCATAGGTTTGTTAACGGATTGTGTTTCTGGGACAAGAAAGGCTTCTACTCCAACTAGTTTTGTATCTGGTCACTCATGGTGCATGGAGATAATGACCCCCAAAGTCACGTGATTTTGCGATTTCTGCAATTTCAGAGTCAAAAATTTCGATGTGTGAAATATCAACCACACATATCTTTATGTTTTTGGATACTACTTTTTGGTGGGTATTTACTGATATATACACTACCGTGGTGCACCGTTTCCACAAGAAGATTTGGTCGGTCAAAGTTGCATTAAAAAACTATTTTTCGTACAACTTTGAGTGACCTCTGACCTTTGCGCCAAGAGTCGTCCACAAATATTTATGCACTGACAGTTAGGGGGGATATAGTAGAACACAAAATAATTGTCAGTTCCACGGTTCACTCCTAAAGCAAAAAGTATAGGCTCATCTAAGTTGACATGTTTTTATTGAAAAAAAGAGCTAAGTCCAACTTTGATCTCCCAAAACGGAAAAAAAAAAGTTTTTTTGAAAAAATAAAAGAAAAAAACACGTGTTTAACAATTTTAAATAAAGACCATATTCTGAAATTTTCAGCAAAATCAAAAATGTCAAGTTTTTTGACTGCCTGATTCTTAAAAAAAAAATGGCTCTTAAACAAATCCCTTTCGATGGATAAAGGCGTAAAAGTGGGGAAAAAAACAAAAACAAGGAAACGCGGGTGTATGTGTTTGCAGAAAAGTCATTTAAATCCAGGACAATGGTGCACTTTTTTTCTTCTAATAAGGGCAGAAAAATGAAAAAAAAAAAAAAAATGTACTTTTTCGTGAGTTCATAGTATTAGGGGGAACAAAATGCAGTACTAAAATCTAATCTCAACTTCATTTTGGTGTTTATGAACAAAGCAGAAAGTGCTTCAAAGTTCACAAAGATTGATAAATGCAGTTTCTAAATATTTCAATAAAACTTGTGATATATGATATGAATCTGAATTTTCTTTTTTTTTCTTTTTAGTTAAATATTATGCAAAGTGTCTTGAAATAGAATAACAGTCTTCGAAAATTGATACCTGGAAAGGGGTTGAAATGACAAAATAAAATTTTTTTGCTAAAAATTTACATGACAGGGCGTAAGTTTTTCTTCCCAGAAAATCTCATTTCAGTTCTAAACTTTCCAATAAATGGCGCTGTAAAAAGTTACTGCATTAAAACTGACGGTTTTTAAAAAGTCATAACACGATAATGGTTAGGGTTACAAAAACAATTTTTGCAAAAAATTTCATGTGGCGGGATATAAATATTTCTTCGCAGTTCCTAACTTCAGTTTCAGAAATTTTCCGATAAATGCCGCTGCGAACAGTAAGTGCATTAAAACTGACGGTTTTCAAAAACTCATAACAGGATAACGGTTAAAGTTGTAAAAACCATTCTAGAAAAATCTTAATGTTGCGTGTCTTAATTCTTTCCCCACAGAGTTCCTGATTTTATTTCAGAAATTTTTCATTAGATGACATTGCAAAGTCCGTTAATGAAAGAAATATTTTGAATTTTTTATTGAATGCAACAACCTAACAATATAACATAACCTGAAACAACATAACAATATTTTTAAAATGCTCATCGAAGGCTGCAATTACATTTCTGCCACTAAATGTTTTCAATAATTTTTTCCGAAGAAAACGCTTATAGTTAAAAAATAATTCTTTAAGCATCTTTATATGACAGGGCATTAATTTCTCTCCTCTGCATTTAATCGTTGATGCAGTGCATTGGCAATATTCAAGATCACTTGAAAAAGTTGAAGAAATAATCAGGGACGTGGATTTGAAATTCCATTCGTAATTTTGCTTAATCAAAAATGTTTGCTAATTTCATTCTCTAGTTGCGACATGTTAGTGCCGCCGACGTTGGGAGCTCATAAAATATTGTCACGTTATGTCATTCTACTCATTCAAATTGGAGAAAAAGTATTGATGTTCTAAAGTTTACAAATACCTTTGTGCTAAGCATGTACAGATAATAACAACGTTACAATGCACAAATGAACAGGGATACTGCAGACAAGTGTTTCGGCGTTACAAAGGAACGCCTTTGTCAAAGCAAAAAAGTAGTGAGCTTATGGATGCACAGACATCCGTCAGATGTCTGTGCTTCCATAAGCTCACTACTTTTTTGCATATATATATTCTGTTATATATTTCTGCATATATATATTCTGTTATTTTCTGTATATATATTGATGTTCTCTTCAATATTTTTCGCGGCTTTTTAAATACAGCGCCATCTATTAGAAAAATTCTTGAGCACAATATTTGAAATTTGGGATGCTTGGCCGTCTCACACATATTTTATTTTTTTATTTTCATAAAATTCGCAGTTTTCCTGTCATGAATTCTCCAAAACCGTCATTTAGCTACAGTGCACCTTGTCCATGAATTACTGTACTAGGACTGGTAATTGTACTACAATCATGGGTACTACCATCCCTCGACCGCTATCTATTTATCATCCATTTGAGGGATAAACTGAAAGTCAGGAATTCTCTTAGTAAACATTTATGTCTTGTAACATAAAAATTCCGCAAAAAATTCTTTTCATAATCTTGAACATTATATTGTTGTTAATTTTTGAAAGGCATCTCTCTATTTCAGGACATCTTTCGATAACAATTACCGTGCTAACACGATAATCACTGCATTATTCTCATTTTAGTTGATATTCTCACAAAATAATTTTTGTTGAAAGAAAAAATGATCCTAGTGGTGCCGATCTACATTTAAATATAAATTGCTTCAAATGCTAAAGTTTAACCAAAACTGGATATGTTTTGCTTGTAGTAAATCAAATATAGATATCAAAATTATTCTGATAAAAACAAAGAAATATAAATACGTAAACGTGTTAAATTTACTAAAGATTAAAAACTTACTCCAAAATTAGTTTACTTTTCAGTTGATCAACTAGAAGCTTTTCTACTTGTAGAGTCATTTAGCTAAAAAACTTGTAAGATTTTGGTCACGATTATGCTACCGCTTTTTCTTAGAGCAATATATTGATAATTTTCAATACAACTATTCTACGATTACGTCTAAGAATACAACCAAAAATCAAGTCCCTAGCCTTTGCAATTGACAGCGTGAGAAAATACTCAAAGCCCTGAAATTTGGGTTAGGAGAAGTTCATCCAGATTATATTTGTGTATTACGCATTGCAGCGCCTTCTAATGAATAGTTATGCTACTACAATTTAGCTGCAGAATATAAACAAGCCCAATTTTCTCATGCATCTTTCTTAATGATTTGAAAAAAAAAAAGGATACATAGCCAATTCTTGTAAAATTTTCAGCTGTTATTTATAAAAGTAAAAAAGCATTTATTTAAAAATTTAATTATTCAGTTTAAAAATTTTAAGTTTTAAAAATATAATTTTTTAACAAATCACTTTCGATTGATAAAGGCGTAAAAGTGAAAAAAAAAAAAAAAAAATCTTGGGAACGCGTGTGTATGTGTTTCCAGAAAAGTCATTTAAATCCTGGACAATTGTGTACTTTTTTTCTTCTAATAAGGCCCGAAAACTTAAAAAAAAAAAAAGTCAAAAATTGATAGGTGGAAAGGATGGAAAGTGACAAGAAAAATTTTTTTGCTGAAAATTCACGTGACAGGGCGTAAGTTTTTCTCCCCAGAATTTCTCATTTCAGTTCTAAACTCTCCAATAGATGGCGCTGTAAAGAGTTAGTGAATTAAACTGACGGTTTTTAAAAAGTCATAACAGGATAATGGTTATTGTTACAAAAGCAATGAAAACAAAAATTTTCATGTGGCGGGATATGAATGTTTCCCCGCAGTTCAAAACTTCAGTTCCAAAAATTTTCCGATAAATGCCGCTACGAACATTGGTTGCATTAAAACTGAGGGTTTTCAAACACTCATAACAGGATAATGGTTAAAATTGTAAAAACATTCTGGACAAGGCCGTAGCCAGCGGGGGGGGTCAGGGGGTCAGAATCCCCCCCGAAATTTTCAAACCTCAAAAGTTTTTAAAAAGTATTCAACTAAAAAAGAAGAAAAAAAAAAAGAAAATTTCAAGGTTTGATGGTCGGAGGTCCCCCCCCCCCCCCGAAGTTGTGACGGGTCTGAGGTTTTTGATGATATAAAGAAAAATTAGAATAATAAAAATAAAAAAAATCCTTTGAATAAACTTGAATAGAGGTCATTCATTCCATGTCAAGTGTACGAGGCGTCCCCACTCGACCCCCTCCGATTTTGATGAAATTTTTTTTGGATGTATGTATAAGACTTGCATGAAACCATACCAAATTATAGCTCCATAAGCCTTATGGTTCAGCCAGTAAAAATTATTTTAGAAAGGCCTCTTTTTCGTGTCTTGAAAGAACTGTCCAAATCGTCAAGTTTGTGCTTTTATTGCTCGCGACCTAAGACGATTATCAGACTCAAATTTGGTGATTCTGGTCACTGTTTAGGGTAGAATAGCCTACTTGTGTAACAGAAGCTCCATGCACTGTAGATTTTTTGCAATTTGCTGCCAAAGTTGGTAAAAAATCGTATTTTGGCAAATTTTGACCATACCTTATCAGCTTGTATCTGCTGAGAGAATGACTTTCTGAAGCTAATTCTTTCCTCGTTTGTAGCCTGATAGTTCGTCCGAAAGGTGTGCTAGTGGCATCTCGATAGCTAAAATAATTGCTGAATTATGCGAGTTGAAATTCCAGTCAAATTTCTTTTTTCTCAATTTTGTCTCAATTTCAAAGGGCAATATCTCGCAAGGGTCATCTTAAATTTCAATTTTCTTTACGTCATTGGAAAGAACACACTTTTCTTAACTAAAAAACGTTATTTTTATTTTTGAGACAAACCAGTTTCAAGGGCTTATTGCAGATCAAAAATGTGTACGTCATTCAACGTGAAATCAAAGAAAAAAAGACATAGACCTCAAAAGTTGATGTCAATTTGTTCTATTATTATTTGCAGGAGCTATTGTACTTATGTTCTGATGAAAAAACCCTTTTTTAGATATTTTTGAACTTAAGATTTGAGTGCGCATTCATAAAAACTCAAGAAAAAGCAAAAAAAAAAAAAAGTTTCGTTTTTAACAAAAATAATTATCTTCTTATCGCTGCTATAAGAGCTTGAGTCTCTCTATGTGTTAATTTTAAGCTCTTGAAACAGAATTTCGGATGATATGTCACTTGGCTAGGTTGTAGGTCATTAATGTTTCAAGGTCATAAAAAGCATTTTCCCATTTTTCATCATTTTTGTTTATGGGCAAATTGCAATCACAGGCTGAAAGACACATCCTCGGCAGTATAAAGAATGGATTTTCAATTACTACTTATCATATGTTCAATTACTATTGTTATCATTTATTTACACGGTGGAAATAATTGCAATATTCAACTCTATCGAAAACTTTCGTTATCGCTTTTTAAAAAAATAGCTCTGCAGTCCTATTATACATATTTTTTATCACATACACACCATATTAACTGTTTAATTTATTATTTATCTCTTTTATTAATTGTTTTTATTTTAAATTTTTTTTTTGAAAAAGGAAACAATGCTTTTTATGAATTTAAAATATTAATGACACCTTGCCAAGTGACATATTATCCGAAATTCTGTTTCAAGAGCTTAAAAATAATACATTGGAAAAGACTCAGGCTCTTATAGCAGCGATAAGAAGATAATTATTTCTGTTAAAAACGAAACTTTATTTTTTTCCATTTTTTGAGTTATTACGGATGCGCACACAAAAACTAAAGTTCGAAAATATCTAAAAAAGGTTTTTTTTTTATCAGAACATAAAAACAATAGCTCCTGTAAATTTTAATAGAACAAATTGACATCAACTTTTGAGGTCAATGTCTTTTTTTCTTTAATTTCACGTTGAATGACGTACACATTTTTGATCTGCAATATCCCCTTGAAACTGGTTTGTCTCAAAAATAAAAATAACGTTTTTTTAGTTAAGAAAAGTGTGTTCTTTCCAATGATGTAAAGAAAATTGAAATTCAAGATGACCTTTGCGAGATATTGCCCTTTGAAATTGAGACAAAATTGAGAAAAAAGAAATTTGACTGGAATTTCAACTCGCATAATTCAGCAATTATTTGAGCTATCAAGATGCCACTTGCACACCTTTCGGACGAACTATCATGTTACAAACGAGGAAAGAATTAGCTTCAGAAAGTCATTCTCTCAGCAGATACAAGCTGATAACGTGTGGTCAAATTTGCCAAAATACGATTTTTTACTAACTTTTGGCAGCAAACTGCAAAAAATCTACAGTGCGTGGAGCTTCTGTTACACAAGTAGGCTATTCTACCATAAACAGTGATCAGAATCACCAAATTTGAGCCTGATAATCGTCTTAGATCGCGAGCAATAAAAGCACAAACTTGACGATTTGGTGATTTTTTTTCAAGACACGAAAAAGAGGCCTTTCTAAAATAATTTTCATTGTCTAAACTAGAGATGGAACGAAGCTTCGGCCGGGCCGAAGCTTCGGCCAATTTGCCCAAATTGCCGAAGCTTCGGTCTGGCCGAAGCATGAGTTGTGCTTCGGCCGCTTCGGCCTGAAATTTATGCAGCGAATGAAAGACAAGTAAAAAAGAATGCATGATAGGGTAAGTACTCCAGTAGTCGGCCAGTCTCCAGTAGTCGGCCACAATGACATAAAACTCCTCATAAATAGTAGTACATTTTTAATTCAAAATCAGATGTGACGCATTCACACATTCATGTACTTATCCTCAATCATCAATCAGTGGCAGTTAAGTTTCGGGTACTTTTTCTTGAATTAGTAATGAGTCATTTCATTTTAAATGTTGGGCCCGTCATCCAAGATTGCGACTCTGCTTATTTTTCAGGTAAGATGATTCTGTGGCCGACTATTGGAACATTTATTAGTGTTGACAACAGCTTGGATTTTAACATAATTTTTTTTTAATATCTGAAACAAGTAGATGATTCACTATCAGAAATGTTCATCCTTGTAAAGTTTTACCTTGTTTTTGTTACTGTATTGATAGCTGAAAGTTCTAGGTTAGCCAAGATCAACAAAAGATCTCTTAAATAGCCGACTACTGGTGCTTTTACCCTACTATTTTTTCGAATTCACCAAAAACTGAAGCATTTTGCATTAAGAATATTAAGATAAATATATAACACAGCGTAAATAGTAGTAGATTGGGTAGTTCTATGGTATAATACATGATCATATCAGTTTTTTTATTATAAAACATCAACTGAATTGCAGACTGAGCTTTTCATGTTCCAAGTAGAGCTTCCTACTACTAATTTGCAATACAAAAATAGTAATGTCGTCTTTTCTTGTACTAGCAGTACAAAGCAAAACAAAACAAGAAAACTTTTAATTAGTGAAATTAATTTAAGAATGACCCAGAAAGCTAAAAATATTGTGTAATACTAAGAACATTAAAATAAAAACAACCAAAATAAAAATAAACTTTAATT
>JAXGGA010021122.1:0-17130 GCA_038373865.1 Uloborus plumipes | reverse complement strand
ATTTGAACGCTAAATTCCTGTTTATCAGTTTCGAAATGAAGTGCGCAATAATGGCGGAGAGTATTGTGACATCAAACTAGTTTTCTCTCTCTCTTCCGCGGCTCGGTGGTCTAGGGGTATGATTCTCGCTTTGGGTGCGAGAGGTCCCGGGTTCAAATCCCGGTCGAGCCCCATTTTTGACGAGGAAATATTTCATTTATTTTATATAAAAATACATTTGTATAAATCAAAATATTTGTCAATTCAAATTGAACTTTATTTTATTTTGCGGATATTTCGTCTGTGATTGCATGCAATTGCAATACCCATAGAGAAGAGAAAAAAATATTTTTTATTTTTTTATAATTACATTTACTACAACTCTGTTTGTAACAATCGTCCCGTATTTTTGCAATTATTGAGCTTACGGAAACAGGTACTAAGTAAAAGATAATCACTATTTTTCCGAACTGAGGCAAAAACTTAAAAATGCCATTGTTACCAATCCTCCTTCAAATTTTTATATCTAGTTTCAACGGAAAAAACGTAGAAATGAGATGAACTCGCCACCTCCAGAAGTTGCCACCTGAGGCAAAAGCTCCCCCCCCCCCCGGCTTCGTCCCTACTAGATGTACACTGCACATATGCTGCAAGTTTGATCTGATTTATATGATTCCTTCTTCATGGAGGTTGGAATTTTCGAACAAAGGTGTATCTATGCAGTGGCGTAACCAGCGGAAATATCAAGAGACACATGGCTCCCTGTTCTAAGAAGTTTTTTTTTTTAATTAGACACTTTAAGGTGAATTATTTTATAAAACTATTATTGATTGAAGGTTTAAAAAAATTAAAAAATAAAAAGTAAGAAATGAAGGTAAAAAATATCACCTTTTTATGATAGTCTCCCACCCTCCTCCCCCATCATAAAAAATATGCATGCAATTCCACTTGAAACAACTCCTGAGGAAATAAACGATAAGTTCTTGCTTTCTGTAAAAACTGCCTCTGGGACTGTGCTTGTAGGTCTTTGATGAATTAGAAATTGACATAATGATTTGTTTGAGTGTGCGCACACAAAGGCGTAATTTGGCCTCGAAAAGTGGGGGGGGGGGCAAACTTTTTGTAAATGTTTTCTTTTTTCAATTAAAATAATGCAAAATGTACTTTTTCAAAAAAAAAAAAAAAGAGTAATAATAATAATAATAATAATAATAAATAAATAAACAAATAGTAATAATAATAATGATGATGATGATAATAATACAATCAAAAAATCGAAAAACTTTCTACGAAATGTATATGTTAAATGTTTTAAAAACAGAACAAGGCAACAGAGACGAGAAGAGTACATCTTACTCTCTGTTACTGAAAGTACATCTTAAAAGAAAACCTACAGAGGGATTAGTTGCTAAAATTTCACATGTGAAATAGGCATTGTCCATTCATTCGGTCAACTTCTGGAAGTACATTTACTAATCTTAATGAATTCAGGAAACATAAATTAGTAAAAATTGGTAAAAAAATTAGTATTGTATTGATTTAACCATTGTTGGGAGCAAAAGGTCTTATTAGCAATGGTAACATTTGGAAGAAAAATTTTCTTTCACAAGGATTCGAAACCAACATCTTTAATGTGTTAAAGCTGAATCAATTAAGATTCAAAAAAATTGGAAAGCTGGGTGATAAACATAGAATGTGAAATGACTCGTCGAATCGAAACTGTATTTCAACCAATAAAATTTATTGCACTGAAAAACTCATTGTGTTTGGCAACAACCATTCCATATATTACTAAACTAAAAATTTATTCTCTCCATTTTTTTTTCAACAGGTAGGTCTTGAAATCTTATCGCTTTCAAAAATCAATCTCAGTTCTTACTGGTTTTTTAATTCATGCTATACAAAAAATCTCTGCTCTAAGAATCAAATTGACATACACTGAGTCATAACGTGCGCAACAAGTCAGGAATATCAAAAGCTATAAAATAAAATGTGTAATCAAAAGTTACATGTATTATCGAACAGCAAAAAGGAAATAAAAATTAGTTTAAATTTACAAATTAAATATATTAACCATGAAAACAAGTATAAATCTGACAAAAAAACATATTCAACCAAGCACTAATGAAGGGTAAGGCGCCTTCCTTTCATCTCTGCCTTTGAAGAAAAATGCATTGATGACAGAACCTTTATTTATTATAATGTCCCTTTCAATGTTCAATAACGCAAGGTCTGATATCTTTCTTGCCCTGTTGTGCAGCGCAGATACGTTTTGAGTCTTTTTAATAAAGAAAAGCTTCTTTCACATGATGCGGTGTTCATTGGTATGCATAAGAAAGTTTTATACAATGTATAAAGACTTCTAAATCCATTTCTTATGTCGTGTTGCTTAATGTATTTGATTCTGTTTTCCAAGTTATCCGCCTCTGTTAAGCTTATATAAATAAATAAATATAAAAGTAGAAAGACTTACCTATTTGTTAGAGATATATTATCTTCTACTTCGAAACTTTTTATCTTTGCCAAACTTGGAGGAAACTGGAGATGAATCTTCTGACACTGCAACTCTAAACTCTAGTATTGACTAGTGGCTTGACGTGCCCTATACCCTTGTAAAACCGTAGTGGACTCTTTTTCCAATCAAAACTCAAAATTAGTTTCATCAGCGTATCCTAACTAACAGGGGCTCAAGGTGTAGGCGTGCATCTTTTTAAGGACAATTTTTTCTATTGGTGCTATGACAACATATATGTTGCATATATATGACAACATATATATGACAGATGCTCAGATAGACTAGACATTCTATTTGCTAATAACCGGAGACAGATAGTCTATACACGCCTCCTAGTTCTGCGGTATACCACACACATGCATAGTAAAGCAATAAAAATTAACTTAAGGAATAATCTGACAACAGACAAATGCAATCCGACAACACACGTACATATTGTGAAGCGATAAATAAAGTACTAAAGGTTACCGGATTACCTATAGAAATAACCCGACAAAGGTAATCCGACAAAGTAGCTGTACCTTTCCATTCATGAGAAATTTTTGTTGTCTGCAGCGTCCAGTTATTCATAACTTGAGTGAAAAAATCGTGGGAAAGGGTTAGATATTCCCATACGCCTTCCATGGTGGTCTGATCCATATAATAGTGGAAGAAACTAATAATAGCCAATAGCTCCCATAAATAATGACAGATGTTAAAGAACACTATCTTAACTCTTTATACCAAGATAAGCTTCAAGTCCTTCTCACAACTTTAAAGGCACTCACTTCCACGAAACCATCAAGGATCCAATCCAAGGCACCGTTAAAGCTGAAAGACCACCTTGAGCAGGGTTGCCAGATTTAAGAACTGCAAATACGGGACAGGCTTCTTGGGGGGGGGGGGGAGATGAAGTCCAAAAATTCTAATTTTTACAACCTTGACTTTAGCATCGAACGTTTCTTATAAATATGGAGGAAAAAATACACAATGAGCATATGAATAAAAACAACATTTTTTAGTTATTTTACATAGTTTTTTTTTTTTTTTTTCATGAATATTAGTGGGAAAAGTTTTAGCTTTAAATATTGTGAAAGTTCGTGTTTCCCAACAACTAACCACTTTTTTCCTGACTCAGGCCCGTAATTTCATTTTTTGTCAAGTGGGCAAAAGGTATATATTCAATGTAAATTATACCAAATAACAGCCAAAAATCGTCCTGTTTTATGTAAATGCATTAATTGCTCAAAACCAAGGCGGAAATTGCCCCCTGTCCCACCCTTGATCCCTCGAATGATTGGCCTGTCTTGCCGTGGAAGATATAATTGTCGTTTCTAGTGATGACTTGTTTAGTATGTACTCTTTCAACCCTGGTACTCTTTCAGAGAAAAATTTAATACGTGCGGAATATTTTTTACGACACAAACATTTTGATTAAAATTGAGCAGACATAGAATTAAATATGAAATTAATCTAAAGTAAATAAAAATTTAGTATTTAATATCTTTAGAAAAAAAAAAACTGCAGTTTTTATAATATTATAACATAAAAATTATCCCAGAATAATGTCGGCAAATTCTTTCTCAAATCATTTCTGCGCCTTGATTTTGCTGCTGTAATAAATCTTTCAAAGTTTAATGTGTCTTTAGGCTTGAATAAAACTCATTGCAATTTATATTTGTGTCGTTCATTGTAAAAAGTGTATCTTCATATTTTTAAAATACGTATTTGCTTGCTAAATGGAATTGCATTTAGTTACATCTTTCAGTTTAAGAGCGAAGCAAAGCACATTTCAAAAGATAACTATCTAGTGACAAATAGTTGAACACTTACATTTCTTTCATAAGAAAATATTTCAGAAGGACTTTATATAAGAAGGCACAGTAAAATCATTTACAAGGAGCTACACCACTTTTAAAATGAACTACACCTTTGTTGAATGAATTATCACAATTTCTGCTCTAACTGATCATAAGACTAACATTACACGCTTTGGAGCAGAAAAATATTATGATTCAATCAATTTCTTATCACTCTATTTCACATTTTTTGTTTATTTTATTTTTTCTCAAAATAATGTCTCGTTTTGTAAAATAATGCTTCTAGCTCGAATACAGGACTTTAGCCGTTCCGTATCAGTGCTCCCCGGGACGCGGGACAGTTTTTCAAAAAACGGGACAGTCCCTTGAAATCCGGGACGTCTGGCAACCCTGACCTTGAGCGTTAACTCGGGAGCCGGCTCTCAAGGGAATCATGCCCCCCGTAGGTCAGCTTAAACTGTAGAATTAATGGAATCAGAGCTGTGTTCCGGGCTTCGGCTACGTCTAAATAACTACAGCGGATTGTCAGTGTTGCAATTAAAAAACAAAGAAAAAAAAAGAAGTAAAAACAGAGAGAGGGCTAATCTGAATCAGAGTCGAGGGGGGAGGGGGGGGGGACTGTACTGTAACTTTTATTTAAAAAAATGTCATGTAAATGTTTCTTTAAAAAATAATAAAAAGAAATTGAAAAAGAAAAAACATCAATTAAATTTGTCAAACAACTTTCGAGCATCAGCTACAAGTATTGTTTTGTTATGCAATTTTATCATCTTTTTTCGTTCAAATTGTTTTTTTCAAAGATACCTTAAGCAACGTAAATTAAATAGATTTTATCCTTTCAGAGCCCCTTGTTTGACCATGTGTGTCTAGGGAGGTCTTATGGATAAAATCAGACCCTATTTATTGCTTAAGCAATTTCCGAGGAAAAGGGGGTTGGGGCTCGCTATCAGGAAGAGAGGTTGCTTGCTTGTACCGAGACTGTCTCTGTGTCCCGTCTTTTCCTACAATGGTTACATTTAGGAAATTACATTTTTTTCTCGCTTGAAAATAAGGTATGCATCATTTGACAAACAATTAAAAAAAAATTTCACTTAAAAACTAGGGGGGCAAAATAATAACTCTGCCCCTGGACCAAAAAAAGTAGGGGGGCACTTGCCCCCCTATGCCCCCCCCCTAGATTACGCCACTGTGCGCACATTCTTTTATAGTCAGCAGTAATTTCCAATTTTGCTATCACTTTATTTTTTCTATGAAAAAGATATTTTCTACGTCGGAGCCTTGTCTAGTATGTCACAATCTAAGTCTATTGACCTCACTGTTGAAATTCTAACCCTACGACGATTTTTTAAAAGGAGGAAATCTCCTACAGCGATTATCAGTCAACTTGAAAGTTTTTAATTCTTTCTTTCTGAAATGAATCTATTTTAAAAAGAATAAAAATGTATGATTTTTTGCGGTTTCAACCTCTGGAACGTGACAACTCCAAATGAGAGAGTTGGTGGGGGGGGGTCATTTTTTTTTTCTAAATTTACAAAAAACAAAAAGCAAAATATTTTCTTGCATTAAAAGATAAAATACGCATTTTTACGCTAATTTAATCTCTCCTACAAAAAAAATTTCTAAAACGGCTGCATGAATCACATTTGTTCCAAACAGACTTGCTTCAATAAAGCGGCTGATTTAATAAATTTATTTATGGTAAACTCTTGCGAATCCCAATTTTCCGCGGAATAGGATGGCACGGTAACCGCAGATAATCCAAATATTATGTAAAAAACGATACTAGTGTATGCAATAGCGAAAAGAAAAATTCCATAGCACAACACATACATTTGAATTACAGCTGAAACTGATAACATTAAATTTAAAATATATCTTTAAGAGTAAGAATCTGAGAAACTGTCACGCCTAGCATTATGAAGTGATTTATGACCTCTCAGATTTTCTCCCAAAAATTCCCAAATGTTTATTATCTTATTGAAAGACCAAATCCAGAATGTTTTTCTCTAAAGTTGAGTTGTTTAGTTTTTATGGATCCCTAAAGATGAAGGTGCGGCATCAAAAATTAAACCGATTTTCAAGACATGGAAGTTGCCGTGAGCCAAAACTCTTACCAGGAACTGTTCAATTTCAATTTTCTTTTGTATATGGAATATAGAAGGTTGAAACTTTACAAAATGAATGTTAAATTTGTGGTAAGTTGTTGCCGTAAGGTCAGTGAAGGCCCTTAAAACAAGGCATTTTTGACGTTTTTTAGCGTTTTTGAATTCCAAAAACAGCTTGTACATTTCAGTTAGCACGGCAAAAGTAGTGTCGTTTGAAAGACCAGTGTAAGCATTTTAAAATAATGTATAAATAACCGAGGAAAGTTCAACGTGCTTTTAGTTGCGTAAGGACGAAATATGAAAAATGTCATATTTTAGCGATATTCAAACGGTCATAACTTCTTCTACCAAGAACATATTGAAATATTTTTTTTGCCAATGTCACATTCTATTCCTTGTCTTAATAGAACAGTTGAGTCCTTTGAGGCGAAATGTAAAAATTTTTCTTACAAAAAAATGTACAGAAAAAAATAAATTTTTTGTAAAAATTTTTTTCACATTTCGCCTCAAAGGACTCAACTGTTCTGTTAAGACAAAGAACAGAGTATGACATTGGCAAAAAAATATTTCAATATGTTGTTGGCAGAGGAAGTTATGACCGTTTGAATATCGGTAAAATATGACATTTTTCATATTTCGGCCTTACGCAACTAAAAGCACGTTGAACTTTCCTCGGTTATTTATACATTATTTTAAAGTGCTTACACTGGTCTTTCAAACGACACTACTTTTGCCGTGCCAACTGAAATGTACAAGCTGTTTTTGGACCTCAAAAACGCTAAAAAACGTCAAAAATGCCTTGTTTTGAGGGCCTTCACTGACCTTACGGCAACAACTTACCACAAATTTAACATTCATTTTGTAAAGTTTCAACCTTCTATATTCCATATACAAAAGAAAATTGGAGTTAAACA
The DNA here is from genome assembly GCA_038373865.1 of Uloborus plumipes. NCBI lineage: Eukaryota > Metazoa > Arthropoda > Arachnida > Araneae > Uloboridae > Uloborus > Uloborus plumipes. The sequence continues at coordinate 9,818 of JAXGGA010021122.1, read as the reverse complement.
GTTCCTGGTAAGAGTTTTGGCTCACGGCAACTTCCATGTCTTGAAAATCCGCTTAATTTTTGATGCCACACCTTCATCTTCAGGGATCCATAAAAACTAAACAACTCAACTTTAGAGCAAAACATTCTGGATTTGGTCTTTCAATAAGATAATAAACATTTGGTGATTTTTGGGAGAAAATCTGAGAGATCATGAATCACAGGCGTGACACTCTCTCAGATTCTTGCTCTTAAAAGCTAAAAACGACCAATAAACGCACTCGCACTTTTCTGCATTCATTCAATCATTACCGTAAAAAAAGAAAAATAGAAGGAAACGCCCACTCCCACGGATAATCCTACCGCAGATAATCAGGAGTTTACTGTATTGTATTAAAGGGACCGGAAAGTTACGTCGTTTTTTTTTTTTTTCTTTTCAAACAAACCAATTATTAAAAATTCTTATTTTTATACAACGTTGTAATTGAAGGTGCAAGTGGATGAAGGTGATATGTGACAAATTTTCGAATTTCTAGAAAAAGCTTTTAAAAAATGTTTTTTTTAATGGATTTTTCTCAACGGGTAAAGCGGGGTCATATTCTTAGTTACCAACGATTTCTGTGACTAAGGGGACATGATACTGATGGACTTATCAACCTTCATCCATGGTAAAAAGTAAGTTTCAAAAATTGTCACATATCACCTTTATCCACTTGCCTTTTCAATTATCCTCGTTATCAAGGGCCTTTTGTCATCTAGTAGTAAATTTTAAATCCCGAATAGCTTTTGTTTGATGAATAGATTTTTGAAAAAAATTAATTTTTGGAGCAAAATATCTTGAAATGGCATTTTGGATAAAAGCTAAAATTTCAATTTCTTTTTCACAAAAAGATCGCAATAAGGGGAAATTAGATGGTGCAATGTCAGGTGAGTATTATGAGTGAAGCAGTCGGATTTTTCTTTATTCCCATCGCTAAAACACTTTCCATTTCACAAAAACTTGAAAATTTAGCTTGTATCTAAGATACCTTTTGAGATATTTTACGCCATAAATAATTTTTTTTTAAATATCTATCCGGGATTTAAAATTTACTACTAGATGACAAAAGGTCGCCTTTTTACGAGGATAATTACATTAGTGATTTAAAATAAAATTTTTTAGCAGTTTAGTTGTTTGAAAAAACGGCTTCCACGGCAATATTGCACAATGTATTTAAGAATCACCTTGTCGAGACTGAATTATTAAACAAGTTAACTAATTTTAATTGCTAGCTTGGGATTGACTTAGGAAACAGAAGTTTTTAAAGGAATATTCTATATTAGACATGGATATTCGAAATTTTTTCTATTCTCAGTGGAAATCTTTTTATAGTTTGAATTCAAAGCAGATAACGCAGAGAATCCAGTTTCGCGAAGGTAGAATGTAGCAGCTGGTTATTGCGTACGAAATACTCTTGGTCCGTAACTTAGTTTTAAAGGAAATTCCATGTTTTTAGTGCAGATTATTTTTCTTCAAAATGCTCAAAATGAACATTTTTTGTGTCATTTTATAATGGGAGAGAGGGAGGGGGGGGGCTTGATGGAAATTATAATTTCAATCTGGCCCGCGACCGCTAAAAAGTTGTGTGAAACGCAGTAAAAATATAAAATGAAGACTAGGGAAAAAAAACATCCTTATGATATTATTATGAGCAGAATCACCACAGAGCTTTATTTTAGATAACAATTTTTAACGATCTTTTGGGACCGCTATTTTAAATCTTAAAAGAAACTCACTATATGTTTTTTTTCTCATACATACATACATACATTACCTCATATATGAAGGTGCAAATAAATTATAAATAATGGAAGCAATGAATGTTCTTCACAACTATCAGCTTGTATTCTTCATTGTTCTACTAGTTATTTTACATTAATTTTGTTATAAGTGACTGCAGAAACATAGCTAACAATAGCTATGGTGAACAAAATTACTGGCACTGCACAGAAGAATAATTTCTACAGATTATAGATCCTTTATTGATTCAACTCATTATTTTAACTGTTGGGAGATGATGCTTTTCTCTCTTGGATAAGCCGCTCGCCGGGCCTTGCTTGCAAAGTTGCCTCAAAGGAGTTTTTGAGAAATTGACGATCTTTATTTTTATAAGCTTAATTCAATCTGAATATTTAAAAAAAATATGCATCTTTATAAAATTATTTTATATTGATTTAACAACTTTGCGCCTCTGAATATCATGCAATTACAAACTGTAATAAAATGTGAAATAACTGATGAGTATTCACTTACACTTTTACGCTTTTGTCTCGAAACAGCATTTCTTAATGGTTCGCTATACTTGAATATCCGCTGCTGCCATTCCAAGTTTCCTAACTTTGCTTCGGTAATTATTCGAAAATCGAAAATGCATGACACTCGCCTAAAGATGATAACAATTTCCATTTTACATTCTTGTTTGCTGCTTTTACTGAATAAGCACTTTTTAATTACCTTTTCGAACAAGCTATCGCTTTGCCTGCGCTCTAATTTTAATTCTGAATGGAAATGGCGCAAGCATTTCATCTCTTATTTTAATGATTGCAATGTTGAAAAATCCGAGAAAGTTTTATCTTTGCACTACATTTAAAACATATATCAATCTTCTACATTACAAACGTGCTTATCTTCTGAATAAAATTGCAATTTATCTATTTAAAAACAGTTTCCAAACTAGAAGTGAGTTAGAATTTGAAAGAGAAAAGTACATAATTACAAAATTGCAAATATCTTTACATCATCACAATAATATTAATGATATTTTTTGAATAACTTGTAAATGCGATTGCAGATCGATTGTGATCTTCTCAATTCATTAATTCTATTCAGCAGCAAGTGTTTTAAATACTACTTTCTTTCAATACTAGTGAAATTAAGTAGTAACTTTTGTGTCTTATTCTAGGCCGATTTGGAGCTTTTTATTGACATCCAAATACTTTCAGATATTTTTCGTGCTCAAAACCCTATATTTGTCAGCATGACCCCCCTCTGGCCGTGGTAGCCCGATCGGTAAGGAATCGGACCCGTGACCTGAGGGTCCCGGGTTCGATCCCAGTCGATCAAAGATCCACCGTCTTCATTAATGGTGGCTGGGGGACGTTAAAAATGTCGTGGTCACAAACTCCTCCAAGTGAAACGATACCTCTGGGGTGCTGCTGGGCCAAGGGTTTGCTCGGCCCTTAGTCTGGTTCAAAAAAAAGAAGAACAGAGTGCTCTCCAGGGCACTATCCCAGTTAAACCACGAATTGTGGTAGGTACGGCGGACCCTGGAGTGTGTGAAGTGTGAAGCATGACCCCTCTCTGCTCTAAAATAATAGTCTGTGTCCGTTCTTGAGTATGTGTTTTTAGGTGCGTTTCCAGAAAAGTATGATTTTACACTAATGAACCCTTTTTTTAAAGTAGAATCTGCTTTAGTTAAGCCATGAAAAAGAAATGAACGTAGACAGCAGATGACTTGTAACCATGTCGCGATGAAAATTAATCCATCTTAATAAATTTAAAAACAACGAGCTCCAGTTATTCTCGTCGTTTTGGTCATTGTTTTAATAGGAACGTGTATTTTGGTCTAGTGAAAGCATAAAGAAATTGTGGTTGCTTCAAATTCAATAAGAATGCCGATTCACCTATACTTTCTAACGAAAATAAAATAATCGTATATAGCGCTAAGAAGCAGAGAATTTTTTAAAAAATTGGATTTAAAAACTCGTCAAACTCCAGGAAAATAATTAAAGCATTAACTGATGAATCATCAGAGTGTTTTATACGTGAGATTAGAAGTACACGAAATTAGTTTTCGCTCTCCACTCTCGTTTCTCTCTCATTTTTTAATTTAGTAAATTAAAAAAAGCGTTGAAAAGAAGTGTTCGCTGTTTTAAGTAATTATACTACAAGATTTGTGAAGATGCTGCATCACTGCAATTACAAAACTTGAAGCATTAGGATTTTTTTCTTTTTATTTTTCTTTTCAACCTTCTTCTTTTCTCCTATTCTCATTTTCAATTAATTAAATTTTCTTGTAAAACTTGGAGCATATTGTAAGCATTCATTTAAGTTATGTGTTTGCTTTTCATATGTCAGACCAATTATATCAAATACTTTTGATATTCATTTTTTGAGCGCAAAGAAAACTATCAACAGAAAAATGGTGTGATGATTTATTTTTAAAATCGGTTTAACATCAAAACATTACAAAACGAATGGAAAAGGGAAGACAACTGTGTGCAACCACAAAGTTAGTTACACTTAAACCATGAAATAATAAAATAATTAAATAAAACTTTTATCACACGCTGACGACACATTCTAAAATGATAGAATAAATCTATTCTCCACCAACGTAACAAAGACCACTGCTTTCATTACATTCCAAAGCAAAATAAAAGCGTCCCATGACCAAACATTCGAAAAGGCTGTTGGCAACGGCATATTGAAGAGAAGAGGAAGCAATTAGTGCGTTTTCGAAAAACGAATGCTTGCTGTTATCAGGAAGCACGCTTAAAATTAGTTTTCATGTCACATAATTCTTTTGTCAGGATTTTATAAAATTAAGGAATGTTTGAATGAAATATTTTCCCTCACCAAATGGCTGCTATAAATAAATCAGAAGGGAGTGAAGGGAATAATTAGTTCGTTCAAGTACTGCTGGTATCGAATCATTTTTTCTCTAGTTTTCGAATATGGCTTTCAGCTTCTTTCCTAATTATTGGTATTGAAAATCAATTTGGTTTTTTTCTCGGATTTTATTGCAAGATGTATTTGAGTGAAATGATAATGCTTTCACTCTGAGGTCGATAGCTTTGATTTCCAAAGTTTCTAGAAAGTTAATTTCGTTTAATTCTAAATGAAGTTTTATTGTTCACTAATATGAATATTTTATCTTTTACTAGCCATTTTATTGCATGCAATTTAGGTAGTCTACTAAGATTAGCCAGTACTAATCGTTGAACTAAGCTTGAACTTTGATGCAAAAAGATTAAATCTTAAAGTTCTAGTGTAGGTGTCCACTGTTGCTTCAGCGTTTGATGTGCTAGCAAACAATGCAGGTTCATTTTGATGCGATTTATTCTTCAACTTCGTTATTAGCAATTGCAAAACCATTCCATCCTAATTTGGAGCAATTTCCACCAAAATAGTATTACTGAGGCGCTGTACTGATTTTGTTGACCTACATTTGTTTTTCTAGAATATTGTGTTCTGAATTAAAAAATAATAATAATAATAATAATTTCAATAACCTCCAAACTAAAGATTGAGACTAGCGGAGACATTGAGACTTTTAAATCGCCACTAGCCAGTAGCGATTTAAAAGATTTTTTTTTTTTTGGCGACAACAAGATATGATACTGGTCGCCAAACGGGCGACCTAATTTTTTTCCATCGCAAAAAAATACAAAATACCGATTCATTGCTACAGTTATGAAAAGAAAATAGCCTTCAGCATCGTCTCTGGCAACCAATGTTAGCTTGGAGAGAAAATTGGCCCATCTGCTTTAATAAACATCTAAATTCAAAATGAATAAGTATTTTTTTAAGGTTCGACGTTTTTATAGTAATTTAGTTAAGATTTGTGCAAGCATATTACTATATGCAAAATAAAGTCGAGTAGGATTATAGTTTTGGAAAACTGATCAAAGTGGCCACTAGCTTTTATGGTTTTTTCTGGACACTGGCAGCGATGAAAATTGTTTAGTCTCAAGCTTCACTCCAAACTTAAGACATAACTTTTAATTTTTTTGACTCCCCCCCCCCCCCTTTCGCTTTCGCATGTGTGTTTAAAGTTTGACAAAAAAGTTTGTGCCAAACTTACCTCTTCTGACTTTCTTCAAATAGTGGCAGCACTTTACTCGTTAAGGTTGATGTATATTACGCATTAAATTTGCAGTCATTTTTAATTAGTTTTATTTACAAGCAAAATACTATTTTCTTAAATTGGAGCATTTTGTTTACTACCTCTTTTCTTATAAAGGAAGAACGGCTCTATAAAACTCCTGTTGCAATCTAACTGAATTTAAAGAGCAGAGCCAGAAACGTGGAATGAGGTACTAATTTTGAGCCACTACAGAACGTGGATTAATGGGTTATCAAAAGATGTCGGAAAAACGTATAACGCAAAAAGTAATTCTGTAATGGAACGTAAATTGAAATTTCATCAAAAATAATAAATTTTATCTTTTTGCTTAAATGTAATTTAAACACTACATTATTTCTGAATTCAATATTTCCAATAAGCACCTTAAACTCCTTTCAACAAGCTTTTTAGAAAGTTTAAAACTGCTAAAACTGACAAATAATTTTAAGGAGAGTTAAAATGAAAACATTTGATTGAATTCTTAAAGACATTAAACAGCATGCTGATATTTAAAGTGCGGGAATTTATTTCTAACAGAAACTTTTGATGCTGAACATGTAATTGAGAAGTAAACTATTGATAAGATACCACCATTTTTAAAAAAACAAAATGTTTATTGCTTAGTTTACTATACTTGGCAAGACAGTCTTCAAAAGCCTGTTTGGCCCCAGTCTTCAAAAGTCTAAATTTGTCTTAAAAATTTTTATAAAAGTTGTAATTATCGGTTTCAAATTTAACTCAGAACTAAAAAAACGCATTCAGCTTCTTTTCTTCAAATAGCTAAGTTTGTATTTTTTTTAAGAGAGAGAGAAAGAGAATCATTAAGTAAATCATTTACTCAGAGTACACAGTTTCCGTGTAATGACGTTCACTATCATTATTCTTGACGAAATTCACGCAACAGCATCATTATATTAATCTTCCCATTTAATAATCTTTTAATTAAAATAAACTCGCTGAAGAAAGTTATTATACAGTAAGGCATTTGTAACTACTTCTCTTAATTCAAACCTGAACATTAAAATAGTTCTGTCCAGTTGACGAGAAAATAGCTTAAAATTTATCCACCGACAAGTTTTAATTCTGTACTCGTATTATACTTCCCATTCCTAACAGCATAGGTTAAATTCAAGTGATCTGATAACAAGACTGATGATCCTGCGCTACAAAAAAAAAAAACCGTTGTTTTTACTGTATAATACTAGCAGCAGAGGGTCCAATAAAACTAAACAGCGCACAGTAATAAACTGTAAAACTTACTTTTTTAGTTTATTACTGTAAAACTAGCAATTTTATAGTTTATCACTGCAGCAATTTTACTGTTCAGCAATTTTACTGTTTATTACCATAAAATTAACTGTATTATACTGTAAAAACAACAGTATAATACTGGCAGCAGAGGTTCCAGTTTAAACTATAAAATGCACAGTAATAAATTGTGAAACTAGCAATTTTACAGTTTATTACTGTAAAATTGCTATAAAATTAGCTGTAAAAACAACATATATTTTTTGCAGTGTGAATAAACTCATTTATGCATTTATGCTTGGGTTAAAAAGATACTTTTATATTGCCCTACTAAATTTTTTCACAACATCAGACACCACTGCTGGCAAAGTAAAAAGGCTTTCTGTTCCCCTGTTTCATTAAACTGAATTGTTTCATCTTCCTCTCATTGGTAGTCTTCTAATCAGAGCAAGACTACAATAGTTTAGAATTCCCAGATTAGTTTTAGTATAGTTGAAGTGCATTAACATTGGGCTTTAAAAGAATTTTTCTGCTTAGAGCTATTCATTAGAATTAAAAGCGATTTAATAATTTAAAAAAAAACGTAGATATATTAAGTTCTGATTCGTCCATCAATTAACACATTTTTTAAGAACTGAAACTTTTTATTTATTTATTTATTTCTTCTTCTTTTTCCAAGGGATAGGCGAACCACCGGCTGAGAACCCCTGTACTAGATTGTTGAGTTTTGCACGTATCATTTTTAGGAAAGGAAATGCCAGATTTACCACCTGGGGTTAATGGAGTCTTCACGCGTAGTGATTTAAGTCCCACTTATATTAATTTAGTATTATGAATCCTAAATGACTGGAATCAGTCTGAAGCTTTTGAGTACCACTCCTTATACTTTGCTGAGAGGCTGACAGATGGTACCTGCGATCTGAAAGTTTTCTTGGGGGCCCTAAGGCGTAGGGGGCCTTAGACCCCAAAATTTTCCAAATTTTTATGCTTGGTAAAAATGTTTTTTGATGTATTTTCAACTCAAAAAACCCCAAAAATATATAAAAATTCATTGCTAAATTAATTTGGGACATAAAGGGTTAAAAACAATTAAACGTGGCCAAACCTACAAATCTAAATTGTTTTCCGACTACGACTCAAAATAAGTACAGGGAACAATACTTATCATAATTACAACTACTTCAACTGTAAAATAAAAGATAGTTTAATGCTTCTTCATAAAAGTGCGTGCTTTATCAAACGACTGTACAAACTGTTTTTCAAAAGCAGCTAATCAAAGATTTTAAGCAAAAAGAGGAAATTCCTGAATATTAAAGGTTTTACTCCTTTGTTCTCAATATTGATTCCCGAAAAGAACTTAAGGTTATTTTCGCAGCACGCTCATACTTCTTTGCATACGGCCTTAATTAAAAAATGTTTTAATTCAAAATTTTAATTGCAAATCACGGTAATAAACGAATCGGAACGCCGAGCTCTCACAGAGGAATAATTAGTTTGTTCAATTTAAATTTCTCTCAGGGGACTGAAAGGCTTTGGTGAACTTTTGGAAGATTTCATGAAAAGTGGTCCTGGCACAATGATTTTTTTTCACATAAAGTGAAAAGAAATCTTATTTTTAGACTAAAAGATATCTGTACTTTTGAACTTCAGCATTAGTTTTGAGGTTTAAAAAAACAATGCATAACATTTTGGGCATATTTGACTGTTCATAGATAACGACAAAAAAAGAAAAAGAAAAAAAAAACGTTTGTGGGGTATATTTAAAAGCCATGTTTTCTTAATCGTTATTTATTTATTTACTTATTTATTCAAAAAACTATAAAATATGGTTTAAAAAATTCCAGTATAATTATGTGTCACAAATTTATAATAAATACTTTTAATGAGTTTTTAAATCTAGAAAATACTCAGACCATTTTTTTTTTTTTTTTTTTTGGTCACACAAGTAACGCTTAAAGTAGGTAATGGAAGTAACATTACTGCCTTAATCACTTAATGTTGGATACATAATGAATTTTTCTTCAAGGTTTTCTCTATTTTTAAGTACATCTCATTCATTAAATTTTCGTTTTTTTAAATCATCCAATTAGCCATACACTAATCTAAAAAAATTAAAAATAGAGCATTTAAGATTTTTACACAATAACTAATCTCAAACTACAATCATTTAACAATATGTCTCAGAATCTATTCATTTGAGCCGTATTCTAAAATTATCTCTTGAATTTACAGCTTCGTTCGGGTATTTGACTTCTTATTGCTTTTCAGGAAAATATACGGCCACTATTTTTTCTCGAAGCGACATTATTTTATCGTTTTCCTCTTCTTTCTTTTTTTCCAGGATGTAAATATAGAGAGGAGGCGAGCTCAAATGGCGGCTGCTCGACAAGTTCTGGAGAGGTCAACTGTTCTATTGCTCACAGCATCAAAGGTTTGAGTCATTTATTTTCTCTATTGGTCATTGCGGATTTTTGCGGAAGAAATAGGAGACAGCGTAAGTAGTAGGAGCCGTAAACCGCGCGGCAGAAGGAGGGAAACAACTCAACAGTGGGCGTGGTCGCTTGACCGCCATCTTGGATGACGTCACGTGATTTTCTCATGATCTTGTACGAGGGTTTTTTGGATGACATCATCAATGACGTCACGTGATTTCTTATAACCTTTCACGAGGGTTCCGACGCCATCTTGGATTTTGTAATTGAGT
>JAXGGA010021121.1:0-17132 GCA_038373865.1 Uloborus plumipes | reverse complement strand
GTGTTTTTAGTCTTTTTCTCTTTCCTTATACAAATTTAAATATATCTTTACTATATACTTAGAGTTTCAGCAGATTTGACCTGCTTGATGGACACATTTTACTATGAGAAAAAAGCATTAAAATGAGCTATAAAAAAAAATTATTTTCTTGAAAACGAGACGAGACCCCACGCAACTATCTTTTTTACGTTATTCTACATATCTGTAGGTTCCATAATTCATAAAAGCTTTTTTTTCCTAGAGTTGCTGTTTTGAGTTAAATGCGATCAAAAAACCGCAAATTTTGAAAATTTGAAAAATGTCGAAGTCTTTTTCTCTTCAAAGCAATGAGATATTAAACAATTTTCGTACCACATATTCTCTTCATAGTATAAATTTTCAGTATATGTTAAAAAAATTTCGGGGGGTTGCTTTTAGGGGGGAAATAACGCAGTTCAAATTCGAGCGAAAATGGTCTAAAAACCATACGTTGTGGCCCCTTAACTGAAGAAAGAAACGCACCCCAACCCAAATAACTACGGGGTCCTCATAACTACACATTGTACAATCAATAAATGTAAACATAACCATGGGGTGGCGTTTCTGTAAAAAACTACAGCGCACTGAAATGCGTCTTTCAGCCGTTTTACCAAAAAAGCGCTGCATAACATCAAACTTTGGGAATTTTTACCGAGCGAACAAAATTTTTTGGGGGGCTGCAAACTTCGGAATGTTTATTTCTCATGACCTACTTTGACATATAAAAAAATGAGGAAAATCAAAAATGGTCACTGCTACACCTTGTCTGAATTTCAAAATAATGGCTCTTAAAGTTCCGGTGATTTATAATTTTTTTTTTTTGCTTTGTTCGGTATTTTAGATGACACATCACACAAACGAAGGTATCGTTTCCTTCTAATTTTAATTAGTTTGTGCTCAAATGCTGCAATGAACTCAAAAAAAAAAAAATGTCTTGTTATTGCTGAGTGGGTTTTATAGTCTAAGGCAGCGGTGGCCAACCCGCGGCACGCATGCCACACAGTGGCACGGCAGAGCAGGAACAGTGACACGCGAAGACTTTTTGAAAAAATTCCGAAATGGAGGAAAAAAGTGTCGATCTCAAAAATATTGATAAAAACTGAAACCCTTAAACTGATAAATATAATGATATTCTGACGATTAAGTGTTAGGAGGCTGGCTTACAAATTATCTGAACTGCAATATTGCAAAGTACTTAGTGTTAGTTTCAGACATCCAACGAAAGCTGTGACACTACAGACAATGCTTTAGAAAACATATTTGTTCAAAACACAAATGAAACTTTCGATGCTGCAGAATGGATTCTTGATCTACAATAGTTTCAGCTACGGGTGATGAAATTTAAAAAAAAAAAAACAAAGTTAACTCTGCAACTAAAATTAAAAAAACCAGATTTTACAGAATTCGGTATGTTTGCACAAATGAAGACCCTAAAATTGTTTTTCTTACATTACTTGAAATTATTTGTTGAAAACGCTTCAAAAGTGTCATTAAAGTATCTATCACAAACTCTTTGCCATGGAATGAGATCGACTCTTCCTCTGTTGGTGACCCCGTAGAGTTCACTGTATTTAACAAACTACGAATTAGAGCTCTGAATGTTTTGTGAACATTTCCTAGGAGTAAGAGAAGAGTATGACAAGGTACTTCTTTATTGAAATATGCGATAGCTATCCAAAGGAAAAATAGTTTTAAGATTTTAGAATTTTAGGGAGTGTGTTTTTTTTAATTTCTGAAAGGAAAGCAATGAGGACTTGCTACTTAGGAATGAAGAATAGCAATTGAGTTTAGCTATTTTATCTCTTATTATCCGACGTTTAAGTAATTCAAATTTAAGATTGTACAGAAAAAAAGTTTCCTAAACCAGTATAGACCATTTACATTTTCTTATAATAAAACTTCAGCTTCTTTCTCTCTATTTTGGGGAAAAAAAAGAATAAAACATTAAATTTAATACTGAAAGTGTCAACCCAAATTTAATAATTTTCCAATGATATATGGGGAAAATTTTACACCTATTTTAAGTATTCATTCAGTGTTAGGCTCCATGATTTTCAAGATGATAAAAAAAATGTTGAACCTTTCAAATTCTTTGTCTATTTCTCTGCAAGACACTGTGGACCTTTTGGTTTTGGACCTTCCATCCAACATTCCTACTTGTTATTTACAAACTTTAGCCGCCTGCACTGTCATAGATTTGGTTCAAAATACATTGCTAAACAAATATTTTCGGCGATGAATGCGTAAAAATCTAAATACCGTTGAACATTAATTGATAGCACTTAAAATACTTCAACTTCTTAGGATTCTCAAGAACGAATCCTGAAATTAAAGACTTGGTAAAAAAGATACAGACTCATAAACCACATTGAGTACAGACTGCTTAATTTTTAGAATAGAATGTTTCATGTTATATTTGTTTATATTTTAAGCATAACCCAACTGACAGAACATATAAAAGTGCTTAACGACAACTCTTAAGTTCGGACTTCTTTTATCTTTACTATCATTTTAATTTCAATTACTCAGATTTACGAGAAAAAAATTTTATTTGAAGAATTATGTAGTCAACAAAAAACCTATTTTTAACTTTTTAGAAATGTTCAGTTTGTTGGAAAATACAATGTGGCACGCTGAGCTTTTTCTCTCCAGAGAGTGGCACTCTCCCTAAAAAGGTTGGCCACCCCTGGTCTAAGGTCTAAGTCAAGAATGTATAGGTTTGTTTTGCTTTTCCTTCTTTCTGAGTGTGTAGTTAAAGTATGCAATTTATTTTCATCATTGGAAAATTTAAAAGTTGTGAATTTAAAGATGACACTATTAATAATACCGTTCATACCAAAGAACAATACCGATCTGTGCAAGCGATTGTAGTATTAACTTTTTTTTCTTTTTGCATTTTTATTATCAATTTTCTTTAATTTTAGCGTACAAAGATACCTATTTCGTTTCCGCTGAAAAATAAGCATTTTTTAACCAGTGACCTAAATTCAAATTTTAATATTTTACTGGTTTTTGTGAGAAATCAAAAACGCAATTTTTCAAATATCGCTAACATTTTTTGGAGGGGGGGGGGCGTGTAGATACTTGCCACTGGTGGTTTTCGTCACGAGTTAAGTTAAATAATTTTGGGGGATATTCATCTCCAACACAATTGTGTTTGAATTGATTGAATTCTAATTACCATTAGAGCAGCGAGAAATTACATTATCCCCATCGAAAAGGCCCCTTAGGGTCAAATTGTGCTAAATGCATTAATTGACAGTAAATCTTTTTGAGATGTGCCATATTGTCGCCGTTGAGCGGTATATATTGCCATCTATTTATCCCTAATTCTGTAAAATGATTTTTTTTTTTACATTTTTAAAACCCATCCTCTCTCCCTTTCTCGCAATCGTCTTTTACTACACCATCAGAACTTCCCTTCAGAGGCGGATACAGAAATTTTTGTAAGGGGGTCAAAGTTTCTCTGTGCGTTAGTGTAAAATCTTTTCAGTTAGGTTTAAGGAAAACGAAGCATGTAATATTTAAACCTTTTTCAAAATACCATACAAGATTGCATAATAGCTAGCAATATTTTCATGATATTCTGTTAAATTACCATTTATTTATTTTGGTCAAAATTTATCATCAGGGGATATATAAATTTGCAATTTATAAATTGTCTACATGTAACCAATATTGGAATTTAAACATTTTTAAAAATAAGATTCTCCTATAAAATTCTTTAAAAATTCTGAAATTAAATTTAACATTTTTCATACACAATGCATGAATGAAATTTTGTTCTAATAAGAGCAAGATTGATAACGGTTGTGCAACTGATAAAATGTGTTTCTCATCACGGGAGGTCAGCTGACCCTTTGCCCCCCCCCCCCCCACCCCCTGAATCCGCTCTTGCTCTCCTTGCTCCCCTGTGATTAAGAGAAATATATGAAGGGTCAGGGGGAAAAACCACGGTAGTCACATTTGATTCATTTTGAGAAAAACGAAATTTAAACTTTACGAACTCATAAACTTTCCCAGTATGCTTGTTCTAAAATGACAATAATACATGGACTACAGTGTTTTTTCACGAATATTGCATATAATAAACGAAATTACACTTATTTTTCTAACAGGTGGTAGCATCAGTTTAAATTCAACAAAAAGTGGACTATCGTGGTTTTTCCCCCTTACCCTTCATATACTTGTAATTTTTCGGACTAAACTGTCTCCGTCACAAATAGGGACCCCTATGAGTGGAACTATGAGTTACAGTGTGGCTCGCGTTGAGGCTAAGTTCTAAAAATAAAATAATAAGAAAATTTGGTAACTCACCAGATCTGTGACTCGACTCACAATGAGTCCCATGTGTCTCACAAAACAGAAGCTTTATCATAAAAACATTATTCGTGTATTGACAATTTCGCTTTTTCCAAATACTTTTACAAACTTTTTCCATGTTCTAACCTTTCTTCAAGCACGTTTGAAACTGTTCGGCGAACGTGTTTGATTAAACCGCTTAGTGGATAGTGATTCCGGATATTTAGCATGGCTAAAATACTTGAATGAGTAGTTTTGTTTACTCAAAAAATAAATTAGCATGTTTGATCCCACGTCCCTTTTACAGATAAACGGACGCAAACAAAAATCAAGATGTTTATCAAAAAGCTTTATGGTGTGACTTTGATAACTTGAGCTATAACCTCGACAATGTTTACATTTCTAACGGGTAATTGGGAAGGTTAATTAGGGCCGAGTTGAATTGGGTTGACTTTAGGAGCAGTTTTACACAGATATTTCAACTCAAATCCACACCTATAACACGTCCCATTTTGACTGAACTCCACCATAAAAGGTAAACATTGAGAAAGTCAAAGCTCAACTTGCCAGAGCCGTACTATAACAAAGTTGTTTCAAAGTTGTTCAGTCTGAGAATTTCAAGAGTTAACTTCTCAATATTCTTAAAACTCGCTCCAAAACAAGAGAAGAAAAAGCATAAACCAATTCAAACATATATAATAGGAATAATAATTACAAAATAAGCTACAAGAAAATTTAAATGAAAAACGCATAAGCAAAATTAGCTACTTAAAATCTGAAAATAGCTATTGCGTTACGTTATTAATACTTTAATAACCAAGAAATTGTATATTTTGCAGCAGCGGTAGGCAACTCGCCTACCACGATCAATCGGTCGATCTCGAGCCCATTTTGAGTCGAGCGCGACAATATTTGAACCATGCTCTCTAGTCCGAGTACCTATGATAAATTATCATAAATTTCTGAAGCTGAAATAGGTTTAACGTCGAAATCAAAATTTATTTTTAAATTTTCTGAACTTCGTATGGTCACTCTGAAAGTTTTTGTACATAATTACTATATTTTGTGCCTGAAAATATTTGCGTTAATGTAACATTTCTTTAGCAATTTTAAGCAACTACTTAACAAATATCAAAGTTTTTCGTAAAGAGTTAACCAACAATTTAAAATAAGTATTCTCCCGACTCAGTCGATCTTGTACACACACCAAACTTGGAAAGTACATCTTCAGTCAATTTAGGTTGCCAACCCCCGACAGCTGTTTTACAGTATTTCCCAAAGCTAGGAAAGAATTGATTTTCAAATAACAGCAAGACTTGTCTACCAGCAAAAATTAGTCATCGCCAAATAAAACAAATTTAATTTTCAGTCAAATAACTTGGATTATTGACTGCGTAGGTCCGTCACTTAGGGAGTTTAAGCGGTGACCAGTGCCCCAATTTAGAAATTAATGTAATTACATAGATTGTGGGCGTATTTTGGTGTAACATACATTGATTATATTCCACTTTCCCCTGCAAAAAGTTGAAATGTTGGCCTTGAACTGCGTACAGGAAAAAAAAATCGTAAGTGAAGGTACGATCATTCATTCTTACTGCAATTTTAAAGCTTAGTTATGCCAAAGGCTGATTTGCCAGTTTCTGAAAAAATTTAAACTGATATCTGTTTATTAGCCCCATCCCATTCGCTCCCCTCAAAATCAGGGACTGGGCTAATCAGGGACTGGGCTTTCGTCTCCGATGTTTTATGCCTCATTTCTGTGCTAAAGAATACAAAGTTCAAGCTAAAAACAATTCCAAATGTCAAAAACAAATACGTATATTTTTCAAACGCATTTATATAATTTTCTTGAATTGTAAAAATAGGCACTTTGACAGTTTTCTTGAAAATAATAAAATCATTAAGAGGTTGGAAAAAAAAAAAAACACTTCTTTGAGCTAAGAATAACCGTATAAAATCATGTTCTAAACACTGAAGCGCTACACTAATAAGCTATTCTGAGCATTGATAAAATACCGGAAAACATATTGCATTGAAACTAGGGCAAAGACCACTTAACTTTAGAACCGTTAACATCGTGAAAGATAAGATGTACGCCTTTTGATAATTTGTTTTTGTCTCTAGCTTAGAAGAATAACCATTGGGTTTCTAAATCATTGTTTTTTCAAGTAATAAAATAACAGCAAATACCAGGAAAAAGTTAAAAAAAAAAAAAAAATCACAAATATTTATTTTTCACTGGACGAAATATTTATAGCAACTTATTGAGCTTCAAATACATTAGCAGATTGCTAACATTTTGAGTAGCGGTGCGACATCGATGTTTTGGAAACATCGATGTTTCTTTGGTGTCGATGTTTTATATTTCAGCAAAAAGTTTTTCAAAATATCTGATAATTATACTCGCTAAACAATTTTCATCTTCAAACAGTAGTTCGTGTTAATTTCTTTGAAAAAGTTTTCTTCGATTAGTATTGATGTTTGGGGCTCAATATTTTTTAACCGTCGCTGATTTACTTTCGCTTTTTTTTTTTCTTTTAATATAACGTAAAAAAAAGTCATAAAAATAAGCGATAGAAAGATTCATCGTAAACCTGAAGTTGCAGTACCTATCTCATTGGGAAAAGTTGTCTTTAGTTACCTCCGATGATTTACAGTTGATGATTTTTGAACTTCGTTGTTTTGCGTTCGATGTTTTATATTTCAGCAAAAATATTTTTCGCGAAAACATGCAGGTCATAAAGTTACATCGTTGATCATCAGTTTCAATCTATCTCACTAGAAAAAAGTTTCCACAGTTACCACCGATGTGTGTGTCTTACAGTTCATTTTTTTCCGGAGACACCAGAAAAAGGCAATGATGTATCCTATATTATTGAGGAATGACGAGTCGCGATGGGTTACTGTACATTCAAATTTGTACGTAATATATGTACAAAAAGATCGATGTTTTGTCATCGATGTCGCACCCATAATTGAACGGTTTATTTCAAAAACCAGTCAACAGACATTTTTTTCAAAATGGAGTTATTAGTGCCATGTAATTCTTCAGGGGTAAATGCACATTTTAGTAAAGATACACACCAAGAACGGAGTTTTAATAATAAGAATGCAACAGGCTAAATTTTTGCAGAAGGCTTTTGTGCATATAGACTTTGGAACCGGTTTGGGGTCAAAATGTCGCCGATCCAAAATATCGTCTGCCCAAAATGTCGCCGGGCCAAAATGTCGCCGGTCAAAAATGTCGCCGGGCCAAAATGTCGCGGGCCAAAATGTCGCCGGCCCAGAATGTCGCCAGTCCAAAATGTCGCCGGGCCAAAATAACGCCGGTCCGAAAGGCCGCCGATCCAAAATGTTTCCAGTCCAAAATATAGCCGTTCCTAAATGACACTAAGTGCATAGTACAGATTTAATGTTTCCAGCAATTCACAAATTCAATGCAGCTTAATTATGTAGCTCAAGTTTACTAATAAGCTTATCACGATATGATAAATACACCTGTTTAGTAACTTTTTTTAAACGTAACAGTTTAGAAAATTAGCTTAATTTATTAACAAAATTGTAACTAAATTGATTTCTTCTAACGCTTAAATTATTTAAGTACCAAAATAATGCCATAGTTTATTCAAGGCTGTACTTAGGGCCCAGGGACGCTAAATTTCTTCCTTTTTAATACGCTTTTATTAGTTTCACATGTGGGTTTGTTTGTTTTTTGTTTGTTTGTTTGTAAGTATGTAACTCAGACAAGGGGACCTTACAGGTTGTCACTCACCGATTTTGATGAGTTTTATATATTATGTAGAGGGACCCACCCTAAGTATTTTAGCAAAAGGGTATGCCCCAATGCGCCTTAGTTTCCGAGATATAACGATCCAAAGTTCAGCTCGAAGTAATTATAGAGGTACGGTTGAGCAGTGGTCACAACAACGGCCGTAGCCCAGTGAGCAAGGTCCCCCACTTCGACCGCTGGAGGTCTGGGGATCGAGTCCCGTGACGTATTTTTTTTTTTTCTCTTTAATATCGAAAAAAAATCGATATTTAATGGAAAATCGTTTAATTATTCATTTTTATTTTATTTATTTATTCATTTAGAAAAGATTTTTTTTTTCAATTTTTAATATTGTTAATTCACGGGACGCGATCCCCAGACCTCCAGCGGTCGGAGTGGGGGTCCTTGCTCACTGGGCTACGGCCGCTGTTGTGCCCACTGCTCAACCGTACCTCTGTAACAACTTCGAGCTGAACTTTGGATCGTTATATCAAAAACTAAGGCGCATTGAGGAATATATTTTTGCTAAAATACTTAGGGTGGGTCCCTCTACATAATATATAAAACTCATCAAAATCGGTGAGTGATAACCTGTAAGGTCCCCTTGTGAGTCAAAGATAAAATTCACGTTCTTTACAAACGTAAAAGTAATATGTTAAAAACCATTATTATTACTAAAGGCTAAACTATATTGCATGTTGATGTATAATAAGTGCATTTGCCATTAGTTCTGAGTAGGGCATCGATCGTCCACAAAATGCATATTATAAGTGCAAGTAAACTTAGCGTATATTCAACAGTTTTCAAAATCTTCTTTTGAATTTGATTTACTCTAAAAGCGTATTTTTTAGTTTTTTTTAAAGTATATTAAGATTATTTCTTTTTTTCAAACAAAGAAATTAAACAAATAAATTTGCTGTAAAAGCTTTTTTTTTTCCTTTTGCAAAAACGGAATACCGTTTAATCACCGCGTAGCCGGCAATTTTCTTTTAGAACCATTTTCTTAAGAGACGTTTGAAATCAAATTAGTTCATGTAATTATTGCTTTCTTTGTAACAACTAAGTGGTGGAAGGGGAGGTGAAATTTCAAGAGAAAAAATGGTATTATATTCAACTCCACATTTAAATACTGATTGTAACGAAGGTACAGTACTATGTCTGAGCTGATTAACGCCAGAAATGAATAAGCATCTCTACCTTTAAGATTCTTCTACAAACAAAATTGTGTCTGAATACTTGCATTACTTCTTGATATACATCACTCACAAATAATGAAAAATAAAAAGTTCAATTGAATCGTTTATTTCGAAAAGGTAACATCTCTATT
Organism: Uloborus plumipes; assembly: GCA_038373865.1. NCBI lineage: Eukaryota > Metazoa > Arthropoda > Arachnida > Araneae > Uloboridae > Uloborus > Uloborus plumipes. The sequence continues at coordinate 7,716 of JAXGGA010021121.1, read as the reverse complement.
TTGATCTCCTCTGTCTCTTTAGAAAATTAAACAGAGCACGGTTATATTTTTGAATGTCATAATCAATGAAAAAATGCCTTTAGTTAAGTACACAATTACTGCAATAATTTACCAAATAACCATTGATTATGACATTCAAAAATATAACCGTGCGCTGTTTAATTTTCTAAAGAGACAGAGGAGATCAAAATAGAGATGTTACCTTTTCGAAATAAACGATTCAATTGCTCTGCTTCCTCGATGATGTGGCGTATCTTCTGAAGGCTTCTTATGGGCCAATTTTTATTTGATTTCGTCTGAACCTTCTTCAGACATAGTAATCACGCTATGCTGAAAACGTTCCATTACATTCTTGCATGTAAAAACTTGGAAGAACTAGCGGCAAAAACCAATCAGCACTGAACCACATACACTGCGATGCAAAAGTTTAGACAAAATGCAAATATGTGAATAAAAAGAAAACTATTCAGCGAAATGTTTTTTAATTTCTACTGCAGGTACACAATATGGTCCCAAATACGTGTCTGGAGTTCTTAAAACAATAACTGGAATCAAATTTTGGATATTACAAAAGACATTTTTTACATTGTTGCAAAAGTTTAGACAATAGTCAGATTTTATGCAAATATCCCTTGAAATGTGATTGGTGGAGGAAATGCGAGACTGTATTATTCATTTATAAAGTGCAGAGATTGCTGAATAAATAATCAAAATCTCAAAAGCTCTTTAGTTCTCGTGTAAAGAAGATGAGAAAGTTTGGAAGCCGAAATTTGAAAATAAACCTACTTTATTAATTTTTTGTCTTTTAAATCGGCTCTAGTATGGTAGTACATTGTTTTTTACTTTGTGGAGAGCAAATTCAGACATGCGTATTGATCAAAAAGTCCAAGAAAAATTATATTTCTTAAGGATGAAGGAATTGAAAAAACGGCTCAGACTGACGATTCGCCCCTTAATCCTACAAAACTTCAACTTGGGTCAAAAACAGCACGTGACAGCATAAGTAGATGAACAATTGAATCGGAATGCAGAAAAAAAACAAAGAATTGTGCCTGATCCTTTTCGGACAGAGTGTCCCAAATTAGCCAGATTTTAATGTGAAAAGCAGCATATGTATCATCGTGACTAAAAAATGAATGGTACTTTCTTTGATAAAAATTATTACAATTGGGATGGCCTAGATGGATTATAATTCTTTTCGCGGGACTTGAGAAATATCCAATGATTATATGCTGTGCTGCTTTTACTAATAAAATCTGGCTTATTTGAAAGACTCTGTCCGAACAGGCTCAAGCACAATTCTTTGCTTTTTTTTTATGCATTCCGATTCAGTTGTTTATCTACTTAAGCTGTCACGTGCTGTTTTTGACCCAAGTTGAAGTTTTGTAGGATTAAGGGGCAAATTGTCAGTTCGAGCCGTTTTTCCAATTCCTTCATATTTAAGAAATATATTTTTTCTTGGTCTTTTGATCAATACGCATGTCTGAATTTGCTCTCTACAAAGTAAAAAACAACGTACTACCATACTAGAGCCGATTTAAAAGACAAAAAATTAATAAAGTAGGTTCATTTTCAAACTTCAGCTTCCAAACTTTCTCATCTTCTTTACATGAGAACTATAGAGCTTTTGAGATTTTGATTATTTATTCAACAATCTCTACACTTTATGAATGAATAATAAAGTCCCGAATTTCCTCCACCAATCACATTTCAAGGGATATTTGCATAAAATCTGACTATTGTCTAAACTTTTGCAACAATGTAAAAAAAATGTCTTTTGTAATATCCAAAATTTGATTCCAGTTCTAGTTTTAAGAACTCCAGACACGTATTTGGGACCATATTGTGTACCTGCAGTAGAAATTTGAAAGCATTTCGTTGAATAGTTTTCTTTTTATTCACATATTTGCCATTTGTCTAAACTTTTGCATCGCAGTGTATTCGTTGGTATATGTATGTAACGAATTTCATTCCGATTTACGCAGTAAGTTTTGTGGTAGAGTCGCCCCAAAAAAATGGGTCACGCAGATACACACTTACACATTTTCCTTTAAAAAAATAAACGATAAAATTGAATTCAGCACACATCAGAACGTGTAAATTCTTCCAAATTGACAATTTTTCACTGATCCAATACTTTCTTTTACATATTTCATGAAGAAGAAAATAAAAACACCTCCATCATTTAAATTATATAGACTTGCTTTCGATCATGTAAGAAATTTTAGCAAAAACAAATGTCAAACATTGTATATCTGTCTTATTCATTTCATTTTTTCAACTTCTTTTTTAACACATAAATTTTCCTTTCGATATCAATTAAACTTGGCTTGAGCTGCTAATCTGTTCGTTTTTAAGTTGGTAGATAGCGAGTCACGGTGAAATAAGCTATTGTAAATAAATAACGGACGCTTGTTTGATAACTATTTGTTTCTTGGAAAACGCTCGAAACGGTTACAAGCCGAAAGGGCAATTTTTTTTAGTATTTTTCAAAAATTTTAGTCCATTCTATCATTAACGCACACGTTCATCAACAGCAATTAGCAATCTTCTGCTAATTTGGTGTAAAAAAGCCTTTTCATATAATTTAATTTTTGGTACTATCAATGTCGGATCTTCTACATTTTTGTCTGACGACATTTGGACTGGCGACATTTTTGCCCGCGACATTTTTGACCGGCGACATTTTGGGCACGCGACATTTTGGGCACGCGACATTTTGGGCACGCGACATTTTGGACACGCGACATTTTTGACCGACGACATTTTGAACACGCGACATTTTTGACCGGCGACATTTTGGAGACGCGACATTTTCGACCGGTGACATTTCGGACACGCGACATTTTGGACCGGCGACATTTTGGCCCACGACATTTTGGACCTTCGACATTTTTGCTCGCGACATTTTGGACCGGCGACATTTTGACCAGCGACATTTTGACCAGCGACATTTTAGACCGCAACATTTTTTCCCAGCGACATTTTGGCCCGCGACATTTCGGCCGCGACATTTTAGGCGTATACCCTTTGGAACCATAGAAAGGATTTGTTAAAAGGACTGATAGAATTTATACCCCAGATAACTACTTTTGAAGACTAGTAAAACATCGTTTTACTACACATTAAGTTACACCGCAAGAAATTCTTAATTTCAAAACACGGCGGCCATGATATTATAAAAATATAACCAACTCAGCCTTTTATTTTCATTTAAAATTTTCAGTTCTTCACTTGTTTTGCATTGTCAGCTACTATCTATTGGCCAGTAGCGTACATTGCCTCAGGTGCGCGCTACCTGCAAGTTTTGTAAGTGCACCCCTACCCGCTTTAAAACTATTTTTAAAATAATTCTCGAAATAATAAACAAATTTGTAATGAAAATTAACAAAATTGAATTATAAGAGTCATAAACGTGACAAACAGAAATATGAACATGTTAATAAAAAAATAATACTTTTCTCTTTGAATTTTGTCCAATAATTTAATATTTTCTCATGTCGCGATTTCAGAAAAAAGAAAGAAAAACGTAATAGCTTAAATGTTTTGAATTTTTTTGATAATTTCGGAGCGGGCTGCAGTCCTATCAGCCCACTCCCTGAATACGTGACTGATATGCATTATTGCAGGACCAATGTACATTTAAATGCGGACGGTGAGGAATCGTGTTTTGATAACGATGTCCGCTAAGCATGAAGTGTTCACTAGTTTGCTAACAAAATAAGGAGGAAAGATAAACAAGTTCCCTCTCAAATGCACCACAGAGTTGAAATAGGAAGTAAACGATAAGCTCCGTTCTGAGAATGAGAAGGCATTTTATGCTCGCATGCAGTGCGATTGTGAAAGAAAAGAAAAGAAGAAAGGAAATTTTATTTTTCTGTTATTAGAACTGAAGTTATAGATACCTCTTTCTATAACTATTTTAAGTACTACATACAAAGAATTATGATCAATCGGAGGAAATGAAAATAAATTCAAGAGCGAATTTCTTTTCTAGAGGTCCGGACCCCCTGGGAGCAGGGACGTAACCACAGTAACCAGAGGGCGCCAGATTTTAGGGGCGCTGAACTGGCTAAGTAACTAGATAATTTTCTTTTCATTATTTAAAAAAAAAAAAAAGACAATTTTTTAAAAGCCAGCTCTCTCTAAAAAAAAAAAAAAAAACTCAATGCAGGTATAGGCAGAAAGTTAAAGAAATGTCTTTTATTGTGGAAAAGGCGTGGGAAAGCTCGACGGAGAGAAAGTGAAGAGGGTGCAGTAAATGGCATGAATATATTTTCTTTTAAAGAATGACCAGTAAAAGTGCTTCTTCTTAAAGTATTGTATGTATTTAGTTAGTGCTTTTTGTTCATTTTCTATGTAATATGCGTACCCTTATATGACGGTCCAGACGTTGGCGTTACCATTTTTTCTGACAATGGGGGGGGGGGGGGCGAAGCGAAGTCTTGCCCCTGTTCGAAAATGGCCTAGTTAAGTCCCTGCCTGGGCGTCTCCTCCGCGAGCCACTGTATTTTACGTATTCTCCAGCAAAGCAGATTTGATTTTGAAAATTTAATAGTCTGCGAGTGGGCAACCATCCCTATTCCAATTTAACTGAATTTCATGGTAGCACCAAATTTGGAATTGTGAAGGCAGTTTCTTTTCCCCCAATCATGATGGAAGAGTTTTTTTTTTCTTAACTTCAATGAACAAATAAAAAAAATTCAAAACAGCATTGAAGAAAAGTATCATTTTGTTGAACAACAGGTGCAATCAAGAAAAGAAGAAATACTGTATTTCGATTGAAATTAATTGTTCTGAACCGATAAAATCACATCGATGATTTTCTCCGACAGCTGTTTCTGTTTCCAGCTAAGGACTGCCTTTAGAGGGGGACACGGGACTTGATAGACGCGCAGATGTCTTTCTAGCATTCACACATATAATGTTCGGAAACTGCAAGTACGTTTCTTCATATTCTTAATCAACACTGTTTTAATGAAACTAAATGTTTCTGAAAACAATTGTCCAAAATGATTCAGGTATTTGCGTTGTTTAGTTAAAAACATGCAAATGAAATTTTATTAAAAACATAAGAAGGAGTCGTGCAAATAATCCCGTGTATTCATAGAACATTTTCTAATTCAATCGGAAAATAGCATCCTTTCATAACGAAGTACGCAGCTTAAAAAAAAAAACACCTCGTTCATACCAACTAAAAATTTTCATGTGAACGAAAAAACCCTTTTTATGTTTGCCATTTTCGTGTATAGCAAAAAAAAAAAACTTTTTAAAATTGGCGTTTACGTAAACAACAGCCATCATCAGAATTGAATTTGTAAGAGATGATGCATCGAATCAAAAAATGATCGTCCTTCAATGAGGGCTTTTAAATTATCAGTCGCTTTTCTTGTGGCTACTAGAGATGAGTTCGGGCTCACTTTTGAAGGCCCGAGGCCGCCCAAGCCCGAGAATTTTTAATCCGAGCCCGCCCGAGCCCGAAAGATATTGTCTTGTTTTGAGCCCGACCCGGCCCGAGCCCGAGTATTTCAAACATCAATATATATTTTCAATTTCCACTTGGGATGCACTGCCATATGGTATATCGTAATAGGGCCGTGGTGGCCCGATCGGTAAGGCATCGAACTCGTGTCCGGAGGGACCCGGGTTCGAAACCCAGCCGATCAAAGATCCACCGCCTTGATTAATGGTGGCTGGGAGGCGTTAAAAATGTCGTGGTCACAAAGTCCTCCAAGTGAAACGATACCTCTGGGGGTGCTGGGCCCTAGGGTTTGCTCGACCCTAGGTTCTGGTTCAAAATTAAGAACAGAGCGCTCTTCAGGGCCCTATCCCGGTTAAACCACGAAGCTGTGGTAGGTACGGGGGACCCTGGAGAGTGTGAAGTGAAGGTATATCGTAATAGCAATCGCAAATATATTATAAGTAGGTGCTATCTTTTTGAATTATTATTATTATTGCTGCTATTAAGAAAAACTGTTCTCACGCTCTTTAAGTACCCCAATATTTTATTCCGTGAACGTTGTATTTGTATAAAAACTGACTATCTTAATATGAGATCGAGCCCGAGCCCGAAAGTTGCTTGAAGTTAAAGGGCCCGAGTCTGTCTCGGGCTCGGGCTTTCGGGCTCGGGCCGAGCCCGACTCATCTCTAGTGGCTACCCTAAAGATGAAAGTGATGAAAGCGAACGGTAATAGCAGACGCAAGTTACGAACAGACGAGACACACAGCCCCTAAACAACGTATCTTCCCTTCCCGGCTCTTGCTCGCTCATTTTCGACGTCATTGGCCGCTTTACCAAATGTTGAGTCAGCGAGCGCTAAAGGGTGGCACGCACGTGTAGACGACAGAACGGAAAACGATGTAATTAGGGTAGCAGTGCATTTGCTTGAATTGCCTGTTTTACTCCTCATAATAGGGCGGAAAAATGCAACGTTTTTACAGGCCCGTCATTTAGGAAGGTCAGTTGACCCCTCCCCCCCATCCCCGACTTTCGGAAAGCAATGTATTTACATGTAAGTGATAGCGGTTTTTGCCATGTTTTGGTACAGTTTTTGGAAGGGAAAGTTAAAAAATTCGCCACCCCCTAATAAATTTTTTAGGGCATAAGTTATTTCAAACTCCTTTAAAATGCTTTGAAAGAGCCCTTGAAGCCAAATTTTATGTATTCTGCCGTGCATAAAAGACGTATCCGCACTTTAACAAAATTGAGTTATCGCCACCAGTTGGTTCTTTGTGACACATTTTACCCACATACAATGGTTTTTTGTTCCTTTGAGAACAAAAAAAAAAACATTTTTTAAACATTTCTGAAAAAGTATCATCCGAATCAAATACATGGAGGCGCAAAACTTTAAAGAGTTTTACCTCAGTTTTGAGCTCGACTGCAGATACCACGTTTGCGCTTAGCACGGCAGTAATTACCACGTATTACTTCTCTTTCTCTGGCCTGCTTTCAGTTACCACGACAGATCTTCCTTTTTTCTTTATCAAATTCCATGATTTTACCCTAATTTTAAAGCTTTGTGCAGGCTGCTGACGAAAAATTGACACATGGTCTGAAGAATATTTTCGTCGTCAAAAAAGTTTTCGTTTTTTTTTTTATGACACACTACTTTAATAAATAGCTCTCGAGAATTAAGACGCATTGGCGGGGTTGGTAGAGCGTCGTGCTTACATTGGGAAGGGTATGAGTTCAATTATGGGACGAAAATTTTTTTAATACTTTTTTCTTGAGCGGAAATCTAATATAACTTTCCATTATCACGTCCATAATTTCTCAAAGGTGGTTTTTTTTTTTTTTAGGTACACCATAATTTTAGTAATACTTCATCTAGCTTCAAAAGTAAGCCGTCAATTTAAAGATTTTTTTACCGATATCACACAACGAAAAATAATCAAGCTACTCAAAATTTTGCGCTGTTACGCAAAAAAATACTTATGAAACGGGTTTTTGCGTTCATTGTGTCAAGTGCAAATGCTACGTACAGGTCACCTAGCCCATTTTAAAGTAAGAAACGTTGTATACTAATTTTCTTCGAATGAGGGGAGGGGGGGGGCTAAAGTATCTAACATTTTAAGCCAATAAACTGCTAAACCTTATATAATCTCACCAAAATGGTGAATTAATGCCCGGTATTACTAAGAAATTATCATAATGATTATAGCAAGGTGTTTTTCAAACAAGATAATAACGCTTTTGTAGAAGAATAAATGAAC
>JAXGGA010021120.1:0-17137 GCA_038373865.1 Uloborus plumipes | reverse complement strand
TTACCTTTTCTCTAATTCATTAGTTTTTCATGCTTCTTTTCATTAGGAACTTTCCCTGTCACTATACATATTTTTTTTCAACAGTAATGCTTTCTTCCCGTTGGGGATTCCCCTGCGTGATTAGAAAATCTCCTCAGTCATACGCTATTATAGTACTTCATTTTATTCACATACTAATTAGGGATTTTCTACAGGAGCTGTTCTGTCAGCGCGTTATGTTTTGCTTTGAGGGGGAGGAGAATTGGTTTTTGTAAGGAATCTACCACCAATAGATTCCTTGCAAAACGGGAAAGAATTTTTCGAGGAATCTACCGGTGAAGAAATATCAGTTTACCTTCTATCGAATTCACGGTTCTTCAGCTATAAAACGGTTTTAAGTGATTACCGGGGAAAACAATCAAAAAGGGTACTTTAAGAGTGTGTGAGCCGTGGATTTTTGAAACAAATTTGACATTGATTTAAGGTGGGAAGTAAAGCTTGGGACTATAAAAATTGACAGTGGCCAGTAAGCCCAAAAAAGTTAGTGGTCACTTTGGTGTTGCTGGTAGCCACTTTAAACCAAGTTCCAAAACTATAATCCCACTCCACTTCATTCAGCATATAGTAATATTACATTATGTAGTTGATTGTACCTTATCAAAATTACTATATAATTAAAAAAAAAATCAAACCTTTTCTGAGAAGTAAAATTATTCATTTCGAAATCCAAAGTTGCAATTTTCATCAGCAGTCCAAAGATCGCCATATTACGAAACTCGGAGCTGTATTGAGTCCATTGTTGCTTAACTCGGAGCTGTATTGAGTCCATTTTTATCCCTCCAAGTTAATGTAGGCCGTCACTGACAACGCTGATGGCTACTTTTAAGAATCTGCATTTTGCATTTTCTGTGCAGGAAAAAAAAAATTAGGACGCCAGTTTGGCGACTAAAATCACATTTTGTAGTAGCCCCAAAAACGTTTTTAGTTGCCCCTGGTGGGTGGCGACCGCTAGTCTTGACCTTAGGAGGGAAGGAATGCTTGGTAATTAAATGTTGTTAACTGATAGCATAGCACCTAGAAATCTCTTTAAAATATTTAAAAAAAAATTAAAAATCATCAGTTTCCATGTTTAGTACAAAGGTATTCAAAAGTATCAACCTATTTGGGACAACATTTTCAACCCAATGGAGCGATTAACTTTGCGACGAAGAGATTAGATAATAAATAAAATAATAAAAAACTCTTCCCCACTTCAAACAATGTAACCTACAAAAGAATCGTTTGACAATAACAAATTAATAACTCAAACTACTGCACCTATTTTACGGAATTAAGTGATACTTTGATCGTCCGCTGAAATTTCGAAACCGCGAGTCGCTACTAAAGCCACACATTCTTCATCCTTAGCAAACAGAGAAATAATTCATCGAACAACCATTCCAAATATCTGATGTCTCGAGCGTTCTATTTGTTTTCTGCGCCCACCCCATCGATCCCGGGGGTCGATTCGTTTAAGAAATCGCCTGCCTGTCAGGTAGCCGAAAAGCACCGTCACCACATCTCGTGGTGTAGAGGTCAACGGTTAACAACGGTGAAAAATGACTTTTGGAGGGAACTTTGGCCATGTCGGCAGATTGTCAAAGGACTTGAGTTTGGAAAACTCTGTGTGAGCAATAATTCTTATACGGTGCGGGTTTTTTTTCTTTCTGTTCATTTTCTTCTTTTTTTATGGCTGTAAGTATTAGGTTGTTCCTTTGTAGCTTTCGATTTTATAGAGCGAGCTTCTTCCGTAAGAGGAAATAATCAATGAAGTAAAAATAATGTTGTGTTCTTGATTAATATCGCATGTCTTCAGGCATATAACGCCAAGTTTTGTTGGTACGATTACCAAATGTGATCAGTTATCGTGCTTATCCACTTACTCGTTTCGCCAACTTCAGCGAATCTTTGCCAAATGCCATCTCTCTTTCACCAAATACCAGCAATCTCGTATTACCTTTGGCCCACACTTTAGGGCTACCACAAAGTACCATCTTTGTTCGTATCAGTTCAGGGTCATGCAGACTTTTTTTTTTAATGAATTAGGAATAGAACTTCATAAAATATTTTCCTCCTAAAAAAACTAACTTTTTTATAACAATTTTTAGAATGTTTGTCATTTATCAATTCTTCATTAAGCAGTACCAGTATTCGGACTAATTTACGCATTTAACCCTTTTACTGATTTTTCAAAAAGGTATCTGCCGTCTTTTACAAAACATCCGTCTCATTTCTATCATTGTGTAAAAGAGATTTATCTCACCGCATAAAAACAAATGTACTGATGTTTGTTAAAAACGTAACACCATGAAGGAATCGTCCAAATAAAATGACATCCGCAGCAAATGTAACTTGAAATACGTTATGCAATGTGTCAAGTTTCAAAGCCACCACGTAAGCGTGGTTTGAGCAGCGTAATCTGAACTGCTTCTGAAAGCATTTTACATCAGTACAGAGCGCGCTGCTCACACCACGCATTCGTGATGATTCTGAAATTTTACCAACTTGCTAAACATTATATGACAGACATTTTCTGAAAATTTCATTTTATTGGGCGATTTTTTCGAGGTGTTGATTTTTTTACAAACAGCAGTATATGTTGTTCTCACCTCTGTTGCTATCACTTTACACCAACAGTGACATCTTCCTCGATCCATTTTTCATCGTAACCATTCAGAAGGCAGGCCAAAATTTCCAACACCTAAATAAACTTTGGATCCAGCTTTGTTCAAAGTATTCGAAAGTACGTTATTTTCACAATTGGTTGCTACTTCGTAGAAAATACCTGAAAAATTGAATAAAATGCCACTTTGGAAATTGAGTAACAGGCCACTTGCAACTCTAGCAAAATAAGTGATGTCTTCAATTTGATAATAGTAGCTTATTGGCAGTTGTTTCCTGTGAATAATTACTGGTTCATACTTCATTCATTTTAAATCTAAGTTAATGACACCTTCCCTTCTTACAGATTAAAATAGTCAAACAACAATCAATCAGCACACCTGAAGCTTAGATAACAGTTTCCGTTGCAAGTTTAATACAGATGCTCGTGGTATCACGTGCTTTTTTTTCCAGAACTGCTTCCTGGGTGGCTCTCCTTCAGAAGATTTTCGAATTTGAAGTCCTAGAGAAAAAAAGCTAAAGTTACTTTTATTGAAATTAAGGAGAAGGTTGGGGGCTATCTCTCAGTAAATTTCCAAAAGACGGAATTTTAAGCAGTTTGGTTTTATCAACGGGGTTCGTCTTCTGGGAGAGGCTAAAGCCCCTTAGCTACCCCCATGGGTGCGCCACTGCAATTTTCGAACCACAATCCTACTTGAGTCGGATCTCTTAAATAGTTACCTCACCAAACTGTCGATCTGAAGATGAAAGTAATTTTCAATGATGAAATCGATGACAACCAATGAGTAATCAAGAGGGCGTGTTTGTTAAAGTATGCAGAGCCAATGACGTTCTCAAGAAGATGACTGAAAATATTTTTAAACTGTTGTAGGTGGTATGACCCAAAAATATAACTACTTCTGTATGAAAGCAAAACAGAAAAAAGTTCTCTTTAAAAACATAATAGTAATTTAGAGTCAGAAATTCCATCTTTCTGCAAAAAGCATCTGTGCCATTCTTTTACACTTGTTTATATTTCCGACAAAATAAGAAACATTGTCTTTCGGAGACATCTTTTACGATCATCTGATAAAAGTATAGTTTAAAATAACGGATGAAGTTACACGGATGGAGAAACACTTTCGATTTCAATTCAAGCCTTCCGCCCATCAATCATGTTTTGGCTGTTGATTTTCAAATACTTTCACTGAAACAAAGATTGTCTCCATAAACAAGAATGAGAAAAAGTTATTCATTGTTTTAGTTCTTTGTCTCTGGAAACGAATAAAAGCAAATAAATAGTTCATATCTTTTTGCTTACAACAAATAGTAGTTCTGTATAAAGGAATTAAAAAAAGGAAGAGTTCGACGCTTCTTCCTTTCTTTGGTCACGTTGTTCAAAAAAATGAATTACGTTATCAAGTGGGTGAAATCATTCATTTCACCCATCATTCGTTTCAGCTAGATAACTTCTTGGACCTCAGTTGCCATAACCTTTTCATTTCTGTGTGATAGGCAATTAAAGTAGTTTCATAATCGGGAGTATCAACTAACTCCCCCCCCCCCTTTTTTTTTGGTTAAACGAAGTTTTTTTTTTTTAATTTTAACGGGTGTACGAGGAAGTTCAATAGTGTCCACATTATATTTTTCAAGAAACGTATGTCTCATCTTAAGAAATGTCATGCGTGCAAGTAGGAATACAGAGATAGTACTTAAACTATTTCCACTTCCTTCGCCAAGAAAAAGAGTTCCTTTTTCTAGAATTTCAACCGTCTTCTAGAAAAAAAACTCCTGTTATGCTTATCTCATGTATCTTCTTAAAATATATCTTCAGAAGAAATATAACCGAACGGTCGTTATTTTTAAAACAAGTTCAGTGGCCAAGGAAACTTGACTTTTTGCAAATTTCCCCTATAAACTACAAATTTCACTGCGAAGGGTTAAAAGGAAAGGAAATAACACTTCTTTATTTCATTCTTTCTTACACTTTACAAAAAATATGACTCTAAACGATGCATTATTAAAGCAAAAGAAGTTGAATAATTATGTCTTAAACGGACAAAAAGAAAATACGAACGACTCTAGAAGGCACCAGCTAAAACAAAAAGTTAAACGATCGCATTCTTGTCAACTTGATGTAAAAACCGTGAAAGAGTTTCGCCCGATCACCACTTTTTTGAGATTTGTTTTCCAGATTCATGACCGACTTTTGACTGCTCCAGCTATAAACTTACCGGAAGATGAATCGGGGCAAAGAGGTTCAGCTTTCCCAACCACGCCCCCTTTCTTGAAAATTTTCCCGCCCCTTCACCCTACTTTGCATACGAGCCGCAACGTCTCTCGTAGCCAGAAAGAAATGAATTGCCACATCCCACAAAACTCGATCTATGGACTGCTAAATCAGGACAGAGTTTCTGTTGCATTTGGAGTCGTGTCCATCAGGATAAACTCATGTTTGTCTATTGAGCCACGAAAAGACATTTTGCCTGAAATTTGGAACATACTTTTAATTAAAACATACTTTTATTTAGTAAACTTTAAATTTAGTTTCTCAAAAAGTATGGCCTGTCGTGTTTAAACCAGGGATGTAGAGTCAGACTCGTGGAGTCGAAGTCGGACTGGTTTTAGGATAAAGAAGTCGAAGTTGGATTCAGGAGAAGAATATTTTAAAATTCCATGAGTTGGACATTTTCCCTTCGAGTCCACAATCTGTCATGGCTGAAGAGCCAGAATTGGAGCCAGGCTTTTGAGAGTTTTGGATTAAAATAGTTGGAGTTGAAGGCTCCAAAATTCACGGAGTTGGTCATTTTCCTTCCGACTCTGCAACCTTGGTTTGAACTGCGGATTTTATTACAAAATAGAATAATGTTTTTTCAACAATACTTTTTGAGGAATTTTTGGCTCTAGAAAAATGGCAACGATTTCAATATAAGTACTTGCTAAGTACCTTCTCTATTGTCTATTATAAGCAAAGTTTTATTACCTCAAAATAGAAGAATTTCAATACTGAACACTGTATTAAGTTCTTATCTTCATTAGTACGGTGCGACCATTACATCTTTCAAGCTGGTATATGTACGTACTGCGCCATTTCACACAAAATCATGGTGAACTGACTTACCATGAAAGATAGAAGCCTAACACACTTTCAAATAAACTTGCACTTTATACATGCACAAGCATACTTGTGCAAGAAACGTGAGCACATGTAAGACAGACAATCTTGTACAAGAATAAAGTTATCTTCACAAAATTATCAAACACACCTTAAAATTTGCTTGTGCAAGTATATTCGATGGCGTCTCACCACCTTAAGAGGAGATGGTTTCCTCCGATTGTAAGAAATTGTACAAAGCCTTTCAAACATAACATCAATGTTTCAGAGAATTTTTAATGTCTAAACATTGACCAATACTTTAATTTAATTTATAAATAAAAAATAGCTGGGAATAAATAAGAACTATTTGAACAATGTTTTCATAAAATTTATAAATCACTAATATCGGAAGATCAACGAGAACTTCAGTTTATAGTTTAATTTATTTTATAAATATCCAACTTCAAGGAGTGGATAATAAAAACAAGAGCACTATTTTCATTTAACTCGGATGGTAACAAATATCTAAAGATCGGTAAGAGTTTAAACATTTTTTTTTCTCATACGTTCAGTTATGGAATCCATTAAAACGTATACTCCTTATACCTTATAGTTAAGTACAGCAGAGACGAAATTAATTTTGCATACATATTCCGATGATGCTAAATGCAGAACCAGGATAATCTTAGGAATCCGGTAACATCATTCAAACAATTTATGCTTGAATATTTCAAAAGAGTTTCTTAGTCTAAAAGATTTGTCTGTATTTTCTTCCGTCTTCAAACTCTCTTAGCTCGAAGGCATTAGGGCAGTGGATACTAAGCCTTTAAGGCTATAACCAGCAAAATGTATAATACATTAGCAAATGCCCTAAAAATGGTTAGCTATTGCACTTTTTTCTTTAAATTATAGAAAATAAATACTTCGAATTGATTTTTTTAATCATTCAGACTAAGAAAATACCTGATTGTTAGCAAATTGTTATTGAATTAAAAAGATGTCGATAAAGACGGGTGCTATAGCTTATTTCTAGAAATTAATAATTGGTGCAACTTTGGGCAAAGCACATCGCAAGTCGTGTTCTAAGCTAATTGCTTAAACACTAAAACTTTCCAGTGCACTATGTTTTTCTACTTATCACTAATGGTAACAAATAAGATAGATTTGATGCACATGCTTTTGATATTACTTTTGTTTTGTGACCAAATGATGATCCAATCCGTGTACTCCTCTTTTCATCTTTTCATTTCAGTATTTAAGTGTTCTATAACCAATATTCTTAAGCTCTCTTTGTTTTCACGCCATATATTAAACACCCACTTGGAGTTTTCCCGTAAAGTAATGAAATAAAAAATCCACATCAAAAAAGAATAATTGTAGAATGTTACCGAACTTGAGTTGCTTTATAAAAGCTCAAAAACGTTTCCTCAAAGTTTATTTCATTCCAAATTACACAGGGAACATGTCAAAAGAATCTTCTTAAAATTTTGCTCGTATTTTTTAAGAAAACATTTGAAAAAAAAAGAAATGAAAAAGTTGTTCACTTGTTTTAAAGGTTGTAAGAAAAGGTTAACTTAAGGGGGTGTAAAAGGGAAAAAAAACTCTTCATCTCTCTCTCTCTCTCTGCCACTTTTCCTTTTCTCAACACAGCAAAAAAGTTAACTCTTTTCGAAATACCTTTGTTTGGGAGCAAGAAAAGGGTTAGAAATTTTCATTTTATTTACTTGCTTGTTAAATCATTTAAACTTCATTTTCTACCGCCCATTGGAGATTGAAATTACTAGAAGAGGAACAAGTGAGTTGTAAAAAATATGTCTTATAAAACTAGTCCCGATATTAATAATCTTTCCCTTCCTTCACGCCTACTTCCATAACTATTCTACTTCCAATGGTAATAATTGCAGGTTTAAAGCGATATCCCGGCCTTCAGGACTTTTAACATGTTAGAGTATCATTACACATTTGAGTTGAAGATCCTAATCGTTTAAGTTACGGATTTAGTTTTTGTATTTTACCATCTGGGTTCAACGACCAGTTCTTTTGCCTTAGGAGTCCCTCCTTTTGCTGTTATCCTTCTTTAAAATGGAACGTATTTTAAGGATGCAATAAAACTGAAGGAAAAAGTACTACAAATGCTCTCCGATGTCAGGAAATGATGATGAATTAAAAGTTCATTGAGTCAAAGTCAATGATGAGTCAATTATAAGCGATGTCGTTGTTTAAAGGCAGCATAGCATTAAATGACACACGGTAAAAAATGAATGTTGTTTTTCCAGTATAATGCAGCTAATTTTATAGTAATAAACTGTAAAAATTGCTAATTTTACGGTAATAAGCTGTAAAATTTCTACTTTTACAGTACTAAACTGTAAAATTGCCAATTTTACAGTTTATTACCGTGCATTTTACTGTTTTAAACTGGAACCTCTGCCGCCAGTATTACATTGTTGTTTGTACAGTATATTACAACTAAATCTTACGGCAATAAACAGCAAAATTTCTAACTTTACAGTGAGAAACTGTAAAATTGCTCGTCTTACAGTTTATTACTGTGTATTTTGCAGCTTTAAATTGGAACCTCGGCTGTAAGTATTATACTGTAAAAACAACAGATCATCTTTTGCAGTGCAGAAGATAATAGAAAATTCAATTAGAATATGTGTTAATGCTATATATTCGACATTTATATGATAGAAATTTAAGTGGTAGGCAAAAATGTCTTTGTATATGTGAATTGCCCGCACAATAGGACGTCCACGTTCAAAGTTTTGCCAAAATATTTATTTATTAAGTTATTTGGAATTTTTTATTCTTTCACCTAAGTTCCGATTAATTCTATGCAAAGCTATTGATTTTAATATTTTACTTAATTGATGAACGTTTTGTTACTTGGAGTATTTGGAGTAATTAGATTCATCCTTGAAATTAATCTGTAAACATTATTAGCAAAATTAACTTTAAATTATTACACATGTCCAATCTTGTTAAAAAGAACTGACCTATAAAATAAAGTTGCCTTCCCCGTAGTTCCTTTTATCCGAAAAACAATGCGTAGTATTATTTGAAAATACAGTAGGACAGGGATGAAGTTCGGCTTAGCAGTAATTCGCTTTAAGCGGAGTTCGAATTAGCGAGGTTCGGCTGTAGTACAGTAGCTCCTCGTTATATCGCGCTTGTTGGGAGACAACAAAAAAGTGCGATCTGTCTAAAAACTCGATAAAACCGAGATCATTAAAAGTAACGATTATATTACTATACAAATTAATAACAAGCCCACCTATTCGATTTTTTTCTTTTTTTTTCATTTTTAGATAATTGTCTTGATAAAGGAAAAAAATATTACTCTTGCAATTTTTCATAAAAAAGGTTAATAATAATAAGGAAAATAATTTAAGTAGTTTTATCGCTTTATCGATCATTTGATGTTGGTAAAAAAAAGAAAAATATATTTTTCTGAGAAATTCATTTTTTTCATGTGATCTCAAATATAAAGCAACATTTAAAAAGATTGTTTTTTTCTTCAAGAGACGAAGCAAAAGCGCAAAAAATCCGAATGAGTAATAAATAGTGAGTGAGTGAGTGGGAGGTGGGTGTAAAGAGGGTTAACTGTATTCATTTTTGTATCATAAAAGCATTGCAAAAGCTAACATTCAACACTGCAAAAAATGAACTGTTGTTTTTACAGTATAACCCTGGCAGCAGTGGTCCCAATTTAAAACTGTAAAATGCGCAGTAATAAAGTGTAAAACTAGCAATTTTAGTTTCTCACTGTAAAGTTAGCAATTTTAGAGTTTATTTCCGTAAAATTTAGTTGTATTGTACCGTAAAAACAACAGTATAATACTGGTAGGAGAGGCTTCAGTTTTAAACTGTAAAATGCACGGTAATAAACTCTAAAATTAGCAATTTTACAGTTTACTACTGTTTAGTACTGTAATTTTAGTAATTTTTCAGCTTAGTGCTGCAAAATTAGCAATTTTGCAGTTTATTACTGTAAAACTAGCAATTTTTACAGTTTACTACTCTAAAATTAGCTGTATTATACTGTAAAAACAACATTCATTTTTTACCGTGAACTTCGCTCAGCAAAGCATTAAAAACAGCGTGGGAAACCTGCTGCATTCCTCCACAACGCAATACAGTATTTAAAAAATACTTTATACTTTCCACTCTCTTGCATACAAACTTTCCCACAGTTCCTACTATACTGCTCTTACACACTCGTAAAATCAACACAGGAAATTAAATAAAAAACTAACGACGCGTCGGTAGCGGTCAAGAAAGGGAAAACATTGAATTAACTTTTTTAAAGAGAAGAGGAATAAACAAAAACCTCCCATTACACGGCGGGCGGACGTCAACGTTCTATGCTTGATACGTCCAATTTGAGAGCTCTGTTTTTCGACTTGATGCTTCAAAACTATAATCATCACAGTAGGAAACTTATCTGATATTTAGTTTGAGGTTTTGAGTTTCCTGTGGGAAAAACTTTGATCTTTTCCTCCTTTCATTCACGGTGAAAAAGCTAGCTTTGCATAATTAACCAGAAATGAAAACAGAAGTACTAAAGCTTGACCACGGACGGATGATGCGTGACCTTGATGCGGATGTGGACCCCTTCATTTCAAAATAGGTAGGATTGGCGAGAAAATTAATTTTTTTCGCACAAAGTTCATTTAGTTTTCACTGTCTGGGTGATTTCTCTGATGCTACCTCTGTCATATACAGCGAAATGTGGGGCAAGTGAAATAGTTAAGATAACGTATCTGTTTCAAAATGAAAAAAAACTATAGATTTGTTCTGAAAATCATTGTACAGGAGAAAGGAATAATTCATTTTGAGATAAAACTTGCATGGAAATATTATTTTTCATTTTCGGCAATTATTTTGTGCCTTCAAAGAAAGGTAGAAAATTTTCCCCTCAAGAAACCATAGGACAAAGTAAGCAAAATTATTTTTGTTATGAAACATATTTCGTTTGGTTATTGAAAATATCTTTCATCGAATGAATGTGTAAATAAACGAATTAATGAATTAATAATGAAAAATTAAAACGATAAATAAATAATTGAATAAATGAATTCATTAATATATGAGAAAAAATAAATGAGTGGGAGAAAAAAAATGAATTAGAAAATAAGTAGGTGAATGAATAGATAAGTAAAGTAATATAAATGAATCAATAAATGAAGAAATACGTATGTGATTTAATAAATGAAGGAATAAGTAAATGAAACGACCTATTTCACTTTTCACTTGGACTTTGCTACGCGTGCACTAGATAAATTGCATTGAACATTAAAATCAAAACATACCTAATATGAACTAAATACGTACCACACTGGACAGCAGTAGATCTCAATTACTACTTAAAATAATAATTGCGAGTACTTTATCAGTTTAAAATAACAAGAAATACTTTTGATACACCAAGAGTATTAGAAAATGTGTATCAAATTTTGAAACTTACTAGTATTATTTTTTGCATTATGCTTTATAGTTATTAATTTTTTTATTGGAATCAACTACATATTGAGGAAGTTAGTTAAAATATTGTTGGCTAGGTGACGCTGCAAACTGTGGAAATATTTCATCATTTCACTTGGACCCGCTGTTTTACTTTGCTCCACATTTTCATACACGTGAAAGAGGAAATGTCATAAGACTATTTAAATCAATTTTGCTGTTCCTAAAATTCAGTGCTGTGTGTTCTTTATTAATCTATAGTTACAAAAAGAAAAATTGTTTTCAAAGTAATTCTTGAATTTACTTTTTACACCTAAGTAGAAAAACCTTAATTTTACCCCAATAAACCCTTGGCTGTATCCTCATATATACACGTAATCAAATGTGAAAATTTGTATATCTTTTAGATTTGGAAGTAGATTTACTGAAATGTTATTTTCATTTTATAAGTAAGTGAGAACGATATTTTAATATATTTTCTTTTTCAATAAGGCATTTACTTAATACAGTTACCACCTCCAATATTTTAGTCGCCAAAGAGAAATGTTATGTATGAACCGTTAGGCTACCATATTTCCCCCTTTTTGATAGGGTTGTGAGTACTATTCCATTTCATCTTATCGGAGTCGAAGGCTCTCCGAATTCCTGGAGTTAATAATTTTCTTCCCGATTCCACAGCCCTAACAGCAATACTTTTGAGTTTTTTCTTTCTTTTCTTTTTTTTTAATAAATAGATATATTTTAGTAATTTTACAGGCATCGACTTTTTGGGCCCATCATAATTAATTTCCAGGGCCCTACTTAGGCGCTGAACACACGCCTTCGTTTTTTAAAACAACTATCAGTTTGAGACAAGCTTTTCGATCGTTGCCAAAAAAAAATGAAAAATTTCATTTATTTAGTTAATTGTTAATGAAGTTAATTAATCAATAGATTCCAAACATGAACTTAGGCTAGCAGAGAAGGAATGGCCTTTTGGACCTTTGAAACTTTCCAACTTCTTCCATTTAAACCATGCATTTAAAATTTTATGTTCACGAAAAAAAACTTTTTTTTTTTTTTTACCTGGCAGCTTTTTGACGAAGTTCATGTTTTGCACTAAAGCGATGAAAAAAATACCGGAAATCCTCGTTTCAAGAAACATTATTTTTGCGGTTTATTGCTAAAAAACGGATGCATCAACAACACCCTTTCAGAAGACATTGTTTTCCGATTCGTTGAAAGTCATCTTGTTTTAATTAGTCCCAGTAGTTGACACTGCGGATGAAAGAAAATCGGCAGAGAAAGTGACGAGTAAAAGACAAAGAATAAATCAAAAAATGTCAGTGTTCACCGGTAAATAACTCAAAAGAAAACACATTTAAAACAACTAGGATGCTGTAAAAACAAATTGCCCCTTTAAAACGGAAACGAACTCATCGAGCGCGTCTCATATTTTATCCCGCTGTCATAGAAACGTAAAATCAATGGTTTTACAATAAAACCGCTCTTCTCCGCTCATATGACTGCAGTGAGCTTTTCGGTAAGGGACTAGTCGCCATCTGTCGGCAACAAACGGTGTTTCTTTTGGCACAGGGAAAATTTGCCGGCAGATAATTTTTGTAACATACCTATTCGGGGGCGTAAAAAAAAGATAGATGAAAAAAAATTAGAGCCTCATTTAAAAATATTTTATGGTGAATCAAATTGTAAATTTTTTTTTGTAGAAACATTTTTTGTTATCTTCGGTTTATTCTTGTAAAAGTGCAGGTCCAGAGGCAGCCTCCGTTATTTCGAATTTCTCCAGGGGGGGGGGGGGACAAATACTCGATGAAATAAACTCGATTATATACTCGATGTAAATTCGATTGAGAAATTAAAACCACCCAGGTCCGATTGATAAATCTCCCCCCCCCCCCGCAAGCAGAATCTGCTTCTGAGGAAGTTTGAATTCTTTAAATAATGATTCTCTCCCGCCCCACCTCCCCTTCTCTCTCTCTTTCACCCGTATTGTACGTAAAAATGTCTCTTTCTTGAGAATTAAGTTTTCCTCATTTTACGTAAAATTTGAGCACAAAATCTATGGTTACAAAGCTTTTACGTTTTATATCGCTCTGTTTTTTCCCCATTCTGAATGAGCTGTAAAATTAGCAATTTTAGTTTATTATTGTAAAGCAGCAATTTTATTTTATTACCATAATTTAACAGTTTATTACCACAAAAACAGCTATATTATGGCGTAAAAACAACAGTATAATTCTGGTAGCAGAGGATCCAGTTTAAAACTGTAAAATGCACAGTAATAAACTGTAAAATTAGCAGTTTTACAGTTTATTAGTGTTAAGTAGCAATTCTACAGTTTATTACAGTAAAATTCGCAATTTTTAGTTTGTTACTACAAAATTCGCTGCATAATACTGTAAAAACAACATCCATTTTTTACATCATAATGAATATTTCCTCGTTAAGGCTTTGAGAAGAGCGTTTACTTTCTTGTTCAAAGAATCGTATGCAGGAAGAATTTTTCATTCAAATTCGAGCCTAAATTTCCATCCCTAAACCTTTCCCCAAATAAATGTTAAAAAGTTTTCTCGTCACACCTGCAAGTACGTATGGGCGATTGGGCATTCGAAATAAACAGTGTTAATGCTTCTCTGTAAAACGATCTTCTCTGCATCGTAAGGATATTAACCAGGAAGTGTAAATAGGGGAACGTAGGTGGTGTAATAATAACGGGGTGATGTGAGTCGGTAAAATATTTTCATGATTAGCAGTGACACCTATCAAACAATATGTTAAACATATAGTTGATTCAAGACTTAAAACAAACTACTCTAAAGACAAAAGAAAAATATAATGTTAGTCAATTTTAAAATTTGATACACATTAATAATTTATCTTCTTTCAATAATAATTTTTGTTATTTTAAAACGGTCACGTTTTTGTAATTAATATATTAAATGTTAAAAGAGATCTACTGATGTCCAAAGCAGTACTTATGCAGTTAATATTACTCATATTTTGATTTTGGATGTTCAATACAATTTGCCAAGTGCGCGCTGGGAAAGTGAAATATTCATTTCGTAAACATATTCATTCATTTATTATTTCATATTCCGAAGAGAGCCCTAAACCTTCTTTCTGCCAGCATCAAAGATGGCTTTAACCCTACACTGCATAGCGTTGTCAATTGGCTACATGGACTTTTTTTTACTTATGACCATGCATAAGGCAACTCAATCATGAAAAGAAAGTATTAAGTATCTTTAAAGCAAATATAACCATCTATCTTCAAAATCATTTTTTTTTAACTGTATTCCAATGTTTTCTTATTACGCTAAAAAACATATATATGTCTTTCAAAGAACAAAAAATCATGCAGTGTAGGGTTAAAATGTCTTTTTTGGACTTCAATATTGGAAATTTACCGGTGGTGAGTCCTCCAAGGCATGGCCTCATTTCCCAATGGGCAGAGTATAGGCAGCTGCTTAGGGCGGCATATTTTCAAGGGCTGCAAACTTTGGGTCAACCATATTTTTTAAATTATTATTCTTTAAAAAAAAATATTCTTCCATTTGAAATAGAAATACAATACCTTTTTCTTGTTATTTAATAATGTTTACTTAATGCTAATTTTGGAACATTACTTATAGAAGCTTTAGTGGCGTTTTTCGAGACAAATTTCGTTTCTTATTTTTTGAGGGAGGAGGGCGGCAGATTTCAAATCAACCTAGGGGCGGCAAGGAGCTAAATTTGGCTCTGCTTCAGGACGATCGCCCCCATCGCTCCTTCCCTGCTTATGTCCCTGCCTGGCTATAACATGGACGTATTTTAAACTGCAAACGTTGAAATAAAAAGAAATCTTGAAAAAAAACTGAACCATCGTGTCCTGAATTTCTTGTTGGGCAGCAGGAGGCGACGAAATCGCTAAACGGAAAAAAAAAACCCTCAATCCAATAACTTACTGCAGAGATAAAAAGCCGTAAAAAAATGGACCCGATGTGTTAACATACGAAAACGCTTATTCCGCAGGTAATCTAATCACGCATTCCGAGGGTTTGGGAAGTGACTTCTTTTTTTTAAGCTGCCTCCGCCTGCCATGTCCTGTTATCGCTTCGAGAAAGCGACGATGACAGCTCTGAACACGGCATTGCTTGTCTTTCGCTATCCAGAAATTCAATTAAACAGTCGCTTGGTGGTCTGTGCTTGGGAAGGTGTCAAGACTTTTATCATGCCCGTCTGCTCCGCACTAAATTAGGCCACCGCTTTACGAGCATGGAAAGCTAATTTATTTGATTAGTTATCGCACTTCCTTTTACGTAGTAAAGGAAGTATTGTGATCGCGAAAAAAAAATCACTCAAATTTGAGTCTAAATTTTGATTTTGCTCACCCCCGAATGAAAATTCCTTAGTTTTTTTGACCTGTCAGCACGTGCATATGTACCTACCAACATATAAGCAGCCGAAAAATCTTTTTCAACCACCCCGAGTTAATTACGACGAGTTTTCTCGTGACGTCTGTATGTACGTGTGTGCGTATGTGGGTCGCATAACTCAAAAACTATATGCCGTAGAAGCTTCAAGCTTGGTATGTAGGCTCTGAGGATGGTCTAGTTGTGCACCTCCCCTTGTGGTTGCATTTGAATGTTTCCAAGGGGGTGTTTTAACCCTTTTTTGGGGAAATCAGTGTTAATTTCAAATGCAGACTCAAGTGATATGAATTGGCGCGACCACTTGGCGATATGTCGCCAAGCTTTTGGTCGCCAAGTGTTTGACGCCAACTTGGCGACATATCGCCAAGTTGGCGACAAATTTGGCGAAAAATTATTTTTTGAATTTGGGTTCAACTTGGCGCTATTGGCGATATTTTGCGAAAAATTCACTGAATGATGTTAAAATCGGCGACTATTTAGTAAAGTGAAATCATTGTAAAACATTTGTTTTGGCATTGTTTCGAAGCAAACTAGGGGTGTATAAATGTTCGAATTGATATCTTGCTCACTCATAGGCATAATATTTAACACTAAGGCATCTACAAAGAAAGTTTACACGTAAATAGGCAAGTAGTGTGGGACCCATACCAAAAGGAGATTTTTTTAAACAGTATTCCAATTTTTCTTATTACGACTAAAAAACATATATATTGTCTTTCAAAAGAACATAGAAATAATCATGCAGTGTAGGGTTTAAATTGTTTTTTTTTAAACTTCAATTTGAAAAATTTACCTGGGGGAAATTCCCCCCAAGGAGGGCCTTTCATTTCCCAAATGGGCAGAGTAGGCAGCTGCTTAGGGGGGCATTTTTTCGGGGGTGCGAAAATTGGGTCAACCAATTTTTTAAATTATTATTTTTTAAAAAAAAAATTTATTTTCATTTAAATAAAATAAATTTCCCTTTTTCTTGTTTTTTAAAGTTTATTTTAATGCTAATTTTTTTTGGAACATTTACTTTTATAAAGCTTTAGTTTTTCGAGACAAATTTTCCTTTTCTTATTTTTTGAGGGAGGGGGGGGCGGCAGATTTCAAATTTAACCCAGGGGGGAAGGAGCTAATTTGGCTCTGTTTTTAAAAAACATCCCCCCATCGTTTTCCTTCCTTCTAGTCCCCCGCCTGGCTATACCATGGACGTAAATTTTAAACGCAAACGTTGAAATAAAAAAAATCTTGAAAAAAAAAAAAGAACCATCCCGGGCCCCCCGAATTTCTTGTTGGGGCAGCAGGAGGCGACAAAAACGCTAAACGAAAAAAAAACCCTAAATCCAATAACTTTCTGCAAATAAAAAACCGTTAAAAAAATTGGGGCCATGTTTAACATACGAAAACGCTTATTCCGCAGGGAATCTAAACACGCATTCCGGGGTTTTGGGGAATTTAATTCCCTTTTTTTTTAAAACTCCTCCGCCCCCGCCATGTCCTGTTATCGCTTCGAGAAAAAGGACCCATGACACTCTGAACACGGGATTCTTTTCTTTCGCTA
>JAXGGA010021119.1:0-17137 GCA_038373865.1 Uloborus plumipes | reverse complement strand
CTTTTGAAGCAGGTGAGTAAATTTAACTATTTCACTTATCCCCACATTCCCCATATCATACATTACAAAACAACTAAAAATAAAATGAAACTTCAGTGGTTAATTTGTCATTTGATAATTCTGTTTAATCTTTGAAGAATACCGGAATGATTCATACATAACTTAGTTGCAGGTTTTAAGTTACGTTTATTATAGCGAATAAATTAATTTACAACTCATATATTCGAATTGATTTTGAAAGCTAATAATGTAAATTTCCTGCAGATTATCTAGATGAAATTAATAAACAAACCTTAATCATAGATGGATTGTGCCACAAACGACATATTCGATGAAATTCCATATCAGATTAAAAATTTAAGGTCGTTCTAAAATTAATCATAATGTATGACTACTCAAATTTTTTCACGGCTTTGATCAGCAGTTTTACTTGATGTTTCAACTTAAAACTTAGTTTTTTCAGCCTGAAATATATAAAAAAAACGGCATATTTCAAAAAAATAAATGACTAAATAAATAAAGTGAATTGAATACGTGGTGTATATAAATTATTATTGAAATGATTTTTTATTAGTATTATATTATTCTTATTTGTCTCTATTATTTTCAAAAATTTGGTAACAAAAAATGAAGCAAAATTCAAACGAATTATTTTTACTCAAAAGAAAGACTGTAAGCGATTTTACTTTCATATTAGTTGATTTATTTAGATGCACTTTTTTTCTCTCTCTTTCTCCTTTTTCTCTTTTCTTTTTACAAGCAAAAATCACATATAGTAGAAAGAAATGTAAAATTAGCGACCTTTGCGTCATAGAAAAGCAAGTTCTACTTTATGTGTTTATTTTTTATTCATTTATACCTGTTTGGATTTGAAATTCTATAATGGTAAAGTGAATGCCGTAATTCACTTCTTCAATTTATATACTTAAATTTAAAAAAATGTCACTTGTGTCATAATTTCTCTCTTTGAAAAAAGTTCATTAACGGTTGAAATTCACTGAAATTACATCTAACAATCTTAGAGAATGAAATTCATATCAATTTTATGCTAATTTTGTGTACGTGCGTGAGGTTTTTTTTTTTTTTTTTTTCAAAATTTAAAAAAAAAATCTTTTTTTGAAACTGAAAAGAGACATTTTTGTTTTAGAAATGAGTTTTAGTGGCTAAGGTGTAGTAGAAGTAATTAGTAGCCTAAGTCAATAGAGAGAGAAATTTACACGTCGTTATATGAGAAAATAGGCTTGTTTATTTCTAGGATGAATATCTTCTGCTCGACAAATAGCATTTAACTTTTTTCACTTGTCAGAAAAAGTATCTTGAAAACAAACTTGCAGTTGACACTTTATTTTATTCACAACATTTTAATCAAAATGCTGCATTATTTTAGTTTTTTTACTGTTTTTTTACTAATGTTACAAAATAAATAATCCCTAACTAAGTCGAAATGTTAAAAAGTTGTTTGGTCCAATAGTAAAATGAAACCAGATAAGCTATTTTAGATAATGATGTGGTTTTGATCATAAAATATGGAAATAGAAACAGTTTGAATAATAAACAAGAGATAATTTACGTTGCTAGTCACAAGTGATGTAAGTGCGTGTTTGGTCGTTTTTATTTGTTCAAGATAATTTTTACATTCAATGTTGTCATTTTTAACTATAATTCAAATCCATGAGCAGTGTTATTGACTTGTTTTAGCATTGCATACATTAATATCTTTTTTTTTTTTACTGAATTGTTCGATTATTCGCGGTATTCGCTTATCCGCGGTTACAGTGCCACCCTATTCCGCGGAGAAGTTTACTGTTTTTTTCTTATTTCTGTCTTATTTTTAAAACGTGTCATAACTATATCTTTTTATCAGTAAAGCCCAAACACAAGAGTTGCAAACTAAGGCAGGAATTCAAGTGAAACACGGACGATCGCAACTCACCAATGCAATTCCACCATTGCAAATTCCCACATTTGGATACGTTAAAATCCCTACGAGATGCGATTCTAATGTAATTCGACTTCCAGTAGCGATTGCAATTTGCGATCGTCTCGAAACGATTGCAATGGTGTTTCACTTGAATTCGGCCCTTAGTTCTTCGATCTCTATTGTAAACCCGTGATCTTTGTGGAAAATATACCCTTCTTCTCGCAATTTTAACTGCAAATCGAATTGAGAGGATTTACAAGCGGCAAGCGACAATAGCAGCAGTATAGACAGTAAATATATATACAGTAAACTTCCGATTATCTGCAGAATAGGCTGGCACGATATCCGCAGATAATCATAAAAATAGATAAAAATCTATACTAGTGCATGCAATAGCTTGAGAAAGTCAATGACACAACACACGCATATGAACTGTACACTGAAAAAAATAAATGTTGTTTTTACAGTATAATACAGCAAATTTTATAGTAATTTTACAGTAATAGACTAAAATTGCTAATCTTACAGTAGTAAACTAAAATTGCTAATCTTACATTAGTAAACTAAAATTGCTAGTTTTACAGTTTATTACTGTGTATTTTACAGTTTTAAACTGGAACCTCTGCTGCCAGTATTATACGATTGTTTTTACAGTGTAATACATCTAGTTTCATGGTAATAAACTGTAAAATTGCTAATTTTACAGTAATAAAATGTAAAATTGCTAGGCTAACAATAATAAACTGTAAAATAGTCAGTTTCACAGTTTATTACTGAGCTTTTACAGTTTTAAACTTAAACCTCTAATTTCAGTATAAAACTGTAAAAACAACAATTTATTTTTTGCAGTGTTGCTAAAAATGATAACATTGAGTGTAAACAAAATGTTCAAAAGTTAAAAATCACCAAGCCCGCACTCGCATTTTTCTGCATGCAGCAAATCATCACCGCGAAAGGGGGGGGGACAAAACTGTGAAAGACCAGCGGATAATCCGAGCCTCAGGTAATCCGATCGCGGATAATCGGGGTTTACTGCACAAGGGAAAATCGACGCCGAATCCGGCGTTTTACTTGAACTTGACTTTTGACTGGGAAAACTTCCTTTCCGACTTCTGGTATATCCTAATGAATTCCGCGATCATACCCCAGATTAAAGGAATTAACTACCCCCAGGCGCTGGAGCAGTGGCGTGGAACAGCGAAGAGTTTGAGTGTCAGGGAGGACACCGAAGGAAGCGGAAAAGTTGGCGAATACTGATATCGTTTAAAAATAAAAATTTCAGAGAGGTTTTACCTGTTGCTTTTTAATTGAGGCTTTTAAGGAAATAGGTATTTGTGCTGTCGAAAAAATTATTGATTTGCTCTTAACGAGCTGGAGTTTCTTAATCCGATGTTGAGGAACAGTGACTCTCGAACGGCAATGGTACAGAATTTTAATTTGCTGATTGATTTTTTCATATTAAGAGGAGATAATGCTTTAGAAGGCTCAAAACTTTTTGGGGGGATTTTTTTTTTTTTTGGATTAAAAAAAAACAAGTCCAGCAAACTCTTTGGATTAACGAAGGTTGTTTTTTCAGCATAATACAGTTAATCTAAAAGTAATAAACCGTAAAAAAATCTAATTTTAAATTGCTAGTTTTGCAATTTATTACTTGAATTGTACAGTTGCATTTACAGTTTTAAGTTGGAACCTCGGCCGCCAGTCTTATACTGTAAAAACAACAGTTCATTTTTTGCAGTGTAGCGAATACATGTCTGAACATGGGAAAAAACATTTTTCCAGAGAAAAAATATTCACATGCAACTGATTTTTATGCACATTCGTGCAACTGCTGTTTTCAATCGGGGGACAGATGGAGCTCGTCATTTTCATCTGCAACGAAAAAGCCAAATACCATTTTAATTTTCATATATTTTTCTTCTATAAAAACTGAAAATAACTTTAAAAAAAACATGAAATTTGAATGTTCCTCTGGTTTGAAAAAAAAAATCATTTTAACTTGCTAAAACAATTGTTAAGATTTTTCTTTCGAGGACGCTTTTAGTTCAAAAAGAAGATTTTTTTTTTTTTTTTTTTTAATTAAAAATGGCGAGCTCCATCTGTCCCACGGATTGAAAACAGCCGTTGCACAACTGTGTATAAAAATCGGTTGCATGTGAATATTTTTCTCCAAAAAAAGTTTTTCCCATGCTCAGACACGTAGTAAAATAACCTAAAAGATCGCAAGACTTGTTTTTTTTTTTTTTTCCAAAAAAAAAAATCCCCAAAGAATTTATTTTTGAGTCTTCTAAACTTCTAAAGCGGTGTTCACCAAAGCGACCCAGAAAAAACCCACCCAGGTTTTTTCGAGTTCGCCCACTTGAAAAACCCATGTCAGTAAAGCGGGTTTTTTCAAAATTTACTGCGCATTGAAAACATTTATTTCAGAAACAAACTAAATACCGTAAATCAGGGTTACTTGGACCCAGAAGAGGGCTACTTGAGCCCACAGTAAAATGATAAAATCTGGGTTTGGTACTAGCGTTAGAGACTGCAGAGGGCTTCTACCTAGTGGAGAAACGAGGAACTACGTGCAAGTCTTCAACTAGTAGGTACCAAACCTAGATTTTATCATTTTATTGTAGTGGGCTCAAGTAACCCCCTAGGGTCCAAGTAACCCTGATTTACGGTATTGCAAATATTTTGATCAACACCAAGTCTAGAAATTAGTTATGATATTTAGGCTTGGTCAGTACTTACTGCCGAAATTACCCTCTTCCTTTAGGATAACTCATTAAGTATTCGAAATAAAACTGCTGTGCATATGAATTTTACTTATTTATTCATTTATTATTTTTATATACTTAAAAGATCGAAGTAAGCAGCAATATTTCAATCTATAAATTCAATTCAATATCAATTTTTTAAGAGAAAAAATATTGCAATGTTTTTTACACATTTATTAACTAAGAAATTTTTTAGGAGGTCATAGTGATCTCTTTTCAAAGCTCACCTGATGCTATGAAAAGTAAAATTTCAAACGTTCATTAAAATTTCAAACGGATCCCGCTTATCCCAACCAACCCTATATATCAGAGTTTTCCAAAGTAGTCCGCGGACCTCCAGGGGTCCGCAGGTTCGTGCCAAGGGGTCCACGGTGTTATCCTGCGAAAACGTAAAAGATAGTTATTATTGAAGGACGACTTTACCAGACAGCAACTACGGGAGGAGCCAATAAGAGCTTACACGCAGGCAACGATTTCCTCTAATTCGCCAAGTAGGCTGTGACGTTTGATCTAGCTCGTTTTTCGTAGGCTAACGTCACGCAAACGTCATGCTGACGTCACGATGTTTTTGTCAAGAAACGTTGCAGTGTAGTTTAACAGTATTTTTATTAAAAACAAAAACACATTTATAGGGAATAAAATTGTTCTTGTTTACGTTCACGTTGGGTGAAGTAAATCCCTCAGAACCTTCGATTTTAACACACATTTGACGCCTAGTTCAGTTTCGAATAAATTCGTATTTCCATAGCTCAAAATAATAATGTTAAATAAAGAAAACTAGCCGAGCTCTAAAAAATATACAGAACAATGAATAAATGAATTTGAACGGAAAAAAATAAGTAAAAACATATTTGGAAATAAAAAAGATTTGACTGTACTTAAGTTTGTAATTTTCAGGTTGGTATTCGTGAAGGTCTGAAATTTGGGAGCCTTTATTTATGGGTAATTCTACAAATACGGGAATATTTCTGACATGTAGATTTCAAAAAATCAATTTAAAATTAAAAATCTGAAAAAAATCAGCGCAGCACTTGATAAGTTACATAATTAAAATAGAATATCAGCAGAGCTTAAATGTTTGTATTTTATTGTATTTTTGGATTTTATTTTTTTGATGGCATTTGTGAATGATAAAAAGGACATGTGGATGACACAATGGGTATGTGAATATAATACATTAAGTATGTGAATAACACAAACACAATAGGTATATTAATGAAATTTTTTAACTAGTAAACTGTTAGACATAATTTTTAAACATTGTACTGTCATAGTTTGGCTTTTGATTCATCCACGTGTCTTATATTGAGGCATGCGAATGACAATAGAAAAAGGGCATGTGAATGACAAAACACAAGTAATTGTGTTCTCAAAAAGTCATTATCTGTACATTTTTCCGCTTCACTTCGAATTAGAACCCACAAATGTAAGCCTTAGGATTATTCATTATCAAAATTTATTTACATGTACATTTTACATGCATTCTGTGGGGCATGTTAATGACAAAGATAAAAAACACTTGCCTTGAAAGTTGAGTTTAGCTTGCTTTTTATCAAAAAGTAATTGCAGAACAGCAAAATTAATCCTCAGCCAGGAATAACAAAGTTCCATGCTTTATTTTAAGATGTGTTGCCAAATTTTGAAATAAAACATTTCAGAGAAAAATATCTATACTTTTTAGACATGTAGATGACTGATAATCGCTGGGACAAAGTTTAGATTAACTTTTAGATATATTATTTTCATATTATTTTGCTTTTTCTGTGATTTACATCTTGCACACATATATATTTATAAATAAAAAACTCTTGAGAAAAAAATCCCTTATTTTTTTTAAATCTACATTCCATTGATTGTGAAAATTGTACCTATGGGACAGGACATGTGGATGACATTTCAATCTAATATTCTTTTTTTAAAATGAATAATAATTAAATATTGACATTGTTGATAACGAAAATTATAGAACAAAAGACGCATAAAAATATTCCCAAAATAGTTTTTTATTAAATTAAAAACAAAAAGAACAATCAGTACGGAACACAAATTTGCCCATTTTTGTAGAATCACCCATATATAAATCATATGCATTCAATAAGGGTACCGAATTAAAACCCGATATTTCATGGCTCTTCTTCAGAATTTTAGTAAAAGTCATAAATTTATATTGTATTTTTTTATTTTCTTTCCCAGATATAATCTCCCACAAAAACAATGAAGTTAAGGAATACTCTTCTAGTCACAATTTTACTTATAGGTAAGTGCCATTAAATTCAAAATATTCCTTTTAAATACTATTAAATTACACAACTTTTAACAAAAATACAAAATAAGTTTTGCTGATCTTAATGTTATTTTGTATGCTGATTTCAAAAATGACCCCCATATTTTTCTCAACAAGTCAGGATTTTTTGACAAAATGATCTTTATTTTTGCTGAAATCTTCTACTAAAAAGTCTTATCTGAAGCAATTTTTCCGGAAAAAGTCTGGGGAGCGGAATGTTCATTTGAAGATAAGAGAAAATATCCTATTATTGGTGATACATATTCACTTTTCAGTAATCAATCACTTTTTATTGTCCTAAATCAGTGGTTCCCAACCTGTGGGTCAAGACCCCAAATAGGGTCGCGAAGTATTTCTCATGGGATCGCGAAATTATCATTAGGTAAAAAAAAATATCATCATATAGTTTCAATGTACAGGGAAAAAATGAAATCAGTTCCAAGTAGCATCCAAAGTTAAGCGCAGTGGTGAATCCAGAAGGGGACTACGTCACCCTCCCCCCCTAAACTAACCCCTGATCTTCCCAACGTCTTCTAAGATTATCTTAAATTTCGATTTAATTACTTCAATCTCTACAATTTCTCTAATTTCACCTCTTCCTAACCTCAACTGAAATCGTCTAAAATTACATTTTGAAACTATTTCGAACAATTTCTGGTAGAGTGTCTCAGCTCCCCATCTCTTTGCCTCAGGCGCTTTTATTAGTTAATTTAGAGATTATTCCGGGGAAGAGTCCCGAACGAAATCCCGTCCTTTTACTTTGTGAGTAGTAACCAATAATTGGAATTTTAGAACTTCAATTTGGAAAAAATATTCCAGGAAAGTATCTGTCATCTCTACATTTTTAAAGATCGCCTGAAACTGCGTTTTTAGGACATACATTTCAAAATAAAAAGTCCGGGGGAGAGTCTGAACATTTCCCCTCTTCATCAAATATAAACTACTCTTGAATATTTTTAAGTTTAAATTTCAAAAAAATTCTGAGGAAAGTGCCAATTCTCCCCACGTTCACATTGTTAAAAATCGTTTAAAATGTCGTTTTTAAAACTCCAATTTCGAAAATTTCGGATGAGAGTCTCTGAACCCAAACTTTTTTTCTAATATTATCAAATATATGGCCTTATAATTGCGTTTCTATAAGCACAATTTTCCGATGGAGAGTACAGAACACCACCCTTCCCTTAAAATCAACAAAAATTGTCTACAACTGAGTTTTCTTATTATACTTAATTTTATAAATCTTACCGAGCACCCTCCTGCCCCCCCCCCCCTTTCTTTCCTCAGGTCTAAAACTTCATATCTAAGAATTCAATTTCAAGAAATTTCCGAAACAAAAATCTCCGGGCTCAAGCTGTTCATGAAGTTTCTTAAATAGCTTATTCTTCTAATATCACTAGATATGGTATAAACTGCAATTTTAGGACTTGAATTTCGAAAAATTACATATAGAGTTACTTTGGGGGGGGGGACATATGGGGTCGCAAGTTGTTTAGTTCGTTAGAAAGGGGTCGCGACGTGAAAAAGGTTGGGAACCACTGGATTAGGGTCTTTCTTTCTTTTTTTTTTGCTAAGAAAGAAGAATAGCAAATTAAACGAAGCGTTGTAATAAGTGAAGCAGAAAATGTTGTGCATATCAAAGAAGCTAGGTAGAAAATCACAGTTACAGTCACGTACTGCAGGTTGGAAAGTTAAAAATGTTACTTTTTCTGTAACGGTATCTTCTACAACGTTTCCCCAAAAGGAAAGTAGGCTTGGCTAATCAGTGGGAAATGAGAATTTTACAAAATATTTCGTACTTATTATTAAATAGGAAAAGGTAGAAAAAGAAAAAAAAAAGCATTGCAATCAGAGTTGGATGGTGCAGAAATCGTAATTGCAGGAAATTCTAATTCATCGGAAAAAAAGTATACTTATTCGAAACATGATCATGGTCAAATGATTTTGATTAAGAACGTAGAAAAAAAAGGTCGTTTGTGTTCGATTTGCTCTTTTGATTAAGCAAAAAAAATGGTCCTCTTTGGTCGTGTAACGTTTAGAAACATTTTTAATGTATTTCAATCCTTTAACCTCAGAAAAGCATGAGATTAATGATATTCACATTTAAATATAGCGCAAAATCTTTTACTGAGCTGCGGACAAGGTTTTTTTTTTTTTTTTTTTGCTTTTGAATTATAATAAAATCTGTTTGAAGTTCGAAAATACAGATTTTAAAGACATAATTTTCTAAAGTGGAAAACTGAATTTTTTAAAACTTTGATCAAAATTACCAAATGACTGGAAAATAACTTAAAATAATTAACTTCAATAATTTTTATGCACCTTTTTCTTTTTTTAATATCTAATTTATTTTCTCTTTGTGCTTTCCTTTCAGTTATTGCATCAACTAAAGCCAAAAAAGGTAAGGATATCTCCATTATTCCCACCAATATTTCCTCTGAACTATTTTGATTGAAAATTTGTTCAAATTCATGAAAATACTTTTTCTAAATAACGGTTTCTTGAACGAACAGTCTTTCCAAATAACTTTGCACCCCAATTTCGTTATTTTAAACAGCCTCACTCATATTTTATTCTTTTTTTTTAATATAAACCTGCAGAAAGTCCCCCCACCCCCTTGAGCAATAATATAGTTATCTAAAATTAAGAAATAATTATTAATTATTTTAATTAGCACTTAAAATGAATTACTAGCTTGATTCAAACTCATCATAACATTTAGGGTAAAGTTCCTGTACTTAAAGCTATAGCTTTGAATACACGTCATTCATGGAATGCAAAATAAATGATTCTTATTAAAATATTACAACTTTAATGCAGCAAAATAAGTTTTCCGAGTGTTTAGAAACTGCCCCCTTAGTTCTTTACAATCTGTCTCCATCATTTATGCATTGCATAGCGTATTACAATGTAATAGGAGGAATTTCAACAACTTCAAAAATATAGCTTCCAAACATTCTCCTAGAGATTTATTGAAAAGTGCAATTAACTTTGCACAATATTGCGAACTTTTTTTTAGTGTGTGTGAACCAAAGAGTAGGAAACGCATTTCCTAACCCTGCCGGACAGGAGCAGCACTGTACTTTCTATACGTTTCTTTTTAAGTAAAAAAAAAAAAAAATGAAGTGTCGTAAAGTTAATCGTCACGGCTTGAAGTTACTCTGAATGACTGTACATTAGGGTGATTCAGAAATGTATGGAAAAAAATAAACTTTGTATTTTTGTGCGTCTTACCCTCTTATTTTGTGCCACTATATACACTGATTATTTGTGCAAAATTTTGGCAAAATATATTAATATTTAGAGGTCGCTCAAACGCCTTGAAATTTCGTGTTATTGACAAAAACGTGATCGTAAATGATATCTATAGAAAACAGTAGCCTTTGTATTTTTGTGCGGCTTACCCTTTTTTTTGTGCCACTATATACACTGATTATTTGTGCAAAATTTTGGCAAAATATATTAATATTTAGAGGTCGCTCAACCGCCTTGAAATTTCGTGATATTGACAAAAACGTGATCGTAAATGATATCTATAGAAAAAAGTAGCCTTTGTATTTTTATTCGTCTTACCGTCTTATTTAGGCCCTTTATATACACTGAATTATTCGCCCAAAATTTTAGTAAACTATATTTACATTTAGGAGTACTTCAAATTTTGTGATAGTGGCACAAATGCGAACGTAAATAATAATAATAATAAAGTTACTTTTTTGCTTTTTTAAATCTCCGAAGAAAAAAAGCGTGCAATCACAAAATGAACTATATATCTGAAAAACCAATGAAATGCAGAAAAGTATGAAAACTAATACGGAAAAAATATAAAAAACAAATTTAAATACATTAAATATATAGTAATTCGCTCATTAATTCTTGCAATACTTTTTAAGGTTACTTTTTTGCAACTTTGAAACCTTTTCTATGTTCCTGTACCACTTGAAGAAGACACTGTCTTTGTTTTTCGCCGTTAGTGATAGTCTTAACAAATGCTTCAATAAAGGCCATGCCACGCTCCGTATTGTCGTTTACAATCCCCAGTTTCTTTGGTAGTATAAAGCCTTGTTGGTAGCTATCTTAAAGATTCGAATGCTCAGGATCAAACAGCTGATATATTTTGAGTTTCTTCTTTACATGAATAAGGACGCTAAAAATATTCCAAATCATTTCTTAGTGCTTGCACGAAAAGGGTTGCTGGGAACCCAGCTCTTAGATATTCTTTCCCATTAACGATAAGAATGTGAAAGAAATCACATTCATATGTTACGAATACCTTTTGTTTGCCCAGCTGCAAGTTTGAACTGGTTGGGAAATATCCATAGCTTGAAGCCATAAAGAATCTTTAACACAGATATAACACGAGGAACCACTCCTGGGACACGAAAACATACACCAAGAGAAGGTGCTCTGCTCAAGAAAATCGCACTTAGCTTTAGTATCTTCCTTGGACACTTCTTTTACATAAGTCATCAGAAGTTAACTTTGCGCAACTTCCATTACTAGTTGCATGTTGCTCTGAATGTGCTACCAACTCCTCAACCTCATCGTTCCTCACTCCAGGTTTAAAATTAGAATGTTTTATTCTGGACTATGATTGCTAAAACCGCTTAAAAAGCAGTATTGTAGATCCAATGGCAGTGGATGGTTCCATTCAATTGCGTGAACATCGCATCTGACATTGCACGCAATCAAATACCCCAATTCTACTTATTTCTTGATTTATCGGTTAAAATACCGAGAGACCAAGAGTAGAATAAATTTCGGTTGTAATACCTCAGAAAACACAATGTCTAAAATATAATGGCGGAAAGCACAATATAAAAGTTGCTCCCATAGTTTTTTTTTTTTCCCAAGTTCAAACATGCTCCAACTTTAGTACCGGCAATGCATGTCGTATTGAAACACAAACCACTTACGAGCTCAGTAAGTTCCCATTTATCTAACTGGTTATCGTATAACAGCATTTTTCGTAGCAATTCCAATGCCTGACTAACTTACTAGAACCCAGAAGTAAATCATCAATGCTTGTGGTCCTGATACTAATACTGGTATGAAACCCGCCGATCATCCTTCATTTTCCCAATATATTTTGCATAAGTGTTTCGTTCCAGTGAACTATCAAAGGAAGTCCTAGATTTAAATGATTTTTGTAAGTTAACGGCCAATTCAGAGCGAATAGTTTGCATTTACCGTTTTATGGACGTTGTCAAATCCTCCCCATTTTGACCCATACTTTGTACTTTAGCAGCTACTATCAAAGTGGCTCTCTGTCACTTACACTGGGCCCTGTCTAGAGTGGATGCTAGGTGTTTTGGCCAAATAAACTCATAAATCTCAAACAACCGAAAAGAAAACAGAAACCACAGCCCGAGCTTGGAGCTGCATTTTCTACCCAAACTCAGGTAAGAGATAATGCAGCTTTGGAGCGGGGGGGGGGGGGTAATCGTTACAAAACTCACTTTGAGCTATTATTTTATTGACTAATTACTTAGTAGAGTAAACTAACGTTTTAAGTTATTCCATTTTATATGAAGAATAATATTATTTCGGGTAATGAAGCTATATACTCCAACTCTCGAAATTGCTAATTTTCAACAGAATTCAATCGCATTGAGCGACCTCTAAATATTATTTAATTGAGCTAAAATTTTACATACATCACATTCATGAATAGTGTAAAAAAACTGCGGAGTAAGACCAGAGAAATTCAAAAAAAATTTTTTTTGAATCACCCTACTGTACATGAAAAGTCTCAAAGAAATGTCATATTTTCCTGCATAATCCATTTGATTTATCTACTGGTACTACGTTCATCTTTTATCAAAACATCTGTCAAACGAACAAAAATAAACCACAAAATTCAATTTCAAAGAAAAAAATTGCTGCTGCAAAATGACAATCAAGTTAAACCTTTTCAAATAAAGTGTATTCCCAATTATACATTCCATTTCAAGCACTTTCGCTTGTAAAATTTTCGTAAAATTTTAACTGTCGTATTTCAATGTGCTGTCCCAGACGTTAGGTTGCATATGTTTCGGGATAGTTCTGTACAGTTTTTGTCGAAATCATTCATTCCCGGAAATCAACACGCAATAATTCTATGTCCCAAGTGACCGGCTAAAACCATCGAGTTACTGGTATTTCGAGTTCTGGAAGTTACCACAGTTCACAACCAACTCAATAGTTCGGGAATCGATGAAAACTTTAAGAGAATGCGAGCTATAGTGCTTAAAAGGTTATG
This sequence comes from Uloborus plumipes, assembly GCA_038373865.1. Taxonomy (NCBI): domain Eukaryota; kingdom Metazoa; phylum Arthropoda; class Arachnida; order Araneae; family Uloboridae; genus Uloborus; species Uloborus plumipes. The sequence goes on along the minus strand of JAXGGA010021119.1, from coordinate 3,932 downwards.
ACGAGTTTGCTGTAATATTTATTATCAAAACTGAAATACATTGGTGTTTAATCTTCGGGGCCAAAACTTTCGACGACAATACAAAAAAGCTCCAAAAGTCTTTGTTATCAAAATCTGGTCACATAACTCCCAAGTAGACAACTACCAAAACCATCATGGCAGGAAAATCTTCCAACTTCCAAATTGCTCCTTATGCTTCACTTCAATTTCAGATCATGATGACCACGATAATGACCACGATGATCACGACGATGACGGGCAGCCGAACTACTGCCCAAAAGATAATGGTATGTTTCCCAATCCAACGGACTGCTCCACGTTCTACAATTGCGTGGATGGAACCGCCATTGCCATGAGCTGTGCACCAGGTCTCCTCTTCGACCCGGAGAAGAAGATGTGCAATTTCCCGGACCAAGTGAAATGTTCCAGTGAGTACAAATCCACTCTGTTCATTCTAATCTGATGAACGCATGTAGTCAAGTACAGTACACTCCCGATTATCCGCGGAACTGGGTGGCACGGGTATCGCGGATAACCCAAAAAAAAATCGCGGATAATCCAAAAAAAAAATCGCGGATAATCCAAAAAAAAAAAAGCATAAAATAAGGTACGATTGAAATTTTAGATAAACATGTTTGATGGAAGCTCTAACTTCAAAAGTTAAATTCATTGTTGGAATTTTGCTGTTTGTTAAGTACAGAAATTAAGTTGACGTGAACATTTTAGAACTTCCTCAAATAGTTTTCTAATCCAGTTGTCATTAGTTACTCAGAATAGCAGTTCATTGAAATACAATAAAAATTGTGGGGGGGGGGGGGGGGAGAAAGAAAGAAAACGGAAAAAAAAATACTTAACATTTTATAACTTAAGTAGCAGATTTGATTATAAATTATTATCCTATACAATATTTTCAATACTGCTAATAGCGAACTATTTAATGTAGGCGATATACCAAAATGTTTGACAAACATTTTGGTCTGTAAAATGCTCTAATGTTTTCTTATCATGCCATAATAATGCAAACGTATTGCAGAAGTTCAATCTAATCCGCGTGAGATAATTCTAAGGTTCTTTACCATGGCTCAGCACCAGAGTCACCCCGATGAGGGAAGATCACGGGAGGTCATTGGGACCTCCCAAAAAGTTTTCTCATGAGGCAAATTTGGTCTTCGGGCTCGTGAAAAAAAAATGCTTTCGCAGTATATATGTGTTACGTTACAACATTAAAAAAAAAAGAATTTGAACGCTTTTAAATGATACTATTAAGTATGCAGCATCTACATAAATTTCGCAAATTGAATTCCCGTCATTACTGTAGTAAAATCAAGTCCTGAACAAAATCCGTGCAAAAGTTTCCGTGCAAAAGTATTGACATTGAAGGGGTGCTGGTAAAAATCCCATCAGAGGTTTTGGACTTATCATATATTGCCAATCCTAATATGGGACATGCAATGGTAGTTATGACCCCTCCCCGACCCCCTCCCTCTTGGAAGGCACATTCTGCCTACGATAGCTTGCGCAACTTACATTTCATCAATTCTGTGTAACTCAGAAAATTCTGAACAGGATTGAACTAAATTTCAAATAATTCCAGATGAATGTCGAGGTCCAAACGGACTTTTTCCAAGTCAGCACAGATGCGATGAGTTCATCCTTTGCACCAACAACAAACCTAAAGTCCAGCGATGCAAGAAGGGACTTTATTTCGATGCCAATCTGCAAGTCTGCAACTACAAGGATCAAGTCCTCTGCAGCTTACGTAAGTACATTCTGTAAATATATTCATCAAAATATAAAACAGGTTTCCTATAAAACTCGATTATTTTTTAGTATACTGTCATTTGAGTCTTTGGTGTTTAACTAATACTATCTAATTACCCGGCGTTGCCCGGGTGCTTATTAATACAACTAAGTAGTCCCCCCCCCCCCCCAATAGTGGTTCAAACAGTGTTGAATACAAAATAATTGTAGCAGTAGTTGTTTTTAACTTATTTCATGCTAAAATGAAATAGGTGAGCCTTGAATTGATAATTCATTGTTAATCGTAATCTTTGTTGGAAAATACTCATATTTAAATGTGTTAAATTTTATCAATTTGTATGCTTAAAGGCTTATCTCTATTACTCTATCTATTCAAAATTGAAAGAAAATGGCCATTTTGAGAAAAAAATTTGAATTTTGAGCTTTTTGGATTTTTTAAAAATTTCAAAACCCCGCCTATGTGAATTCTAGTGCATCAAGGAACCTCTGTGCCAAGTTTGATGAAAATCCGACGAAAACTGGATTTGTATAAGGAACAAACATACATACAAGCAAACATATTTGACTTGAAAAGAAATTTCAGAACATCAGTTACAGAACTCTGCTGTCAATGACATCTAATTTCCAACTTTTTATGTAATAAAATAATTTATCTTTCTACATACAATGGTGATGCGGAAAAAACATTTTTAACGTTACAAAGATAGTACTTCACACACTCATTTTTCTCCTTGAAAAACTCCTTCATTTTAATTTCTAAAATTGAGTACATATTCATGAGCCCTGCAAATGTTTGTTAGCTTGTTTGCTTCAAATGGGCCTGCATTTATCTTCTTGCCATTTGCAGACCTAGTGCCTAGACCCCAAGACCAGGATCCACTCTTTCATGTTGCGCCACCATCGGCGGAATGCCATTACCACTAGAATTTTGACGCCCAGTTTCCCCACTAGATGGAGGCACCTGGGCTCTATTCGATGCGAAACTGCACTAGGAATTTAATTTTTCTAAGAGATATTATAAGCCAAACAAGTACTCGAGGGATCTTTTACATGCCGCATAATCATACGAAATGGACGTTGTCGATTTTCTGCATCATGAAAATCCACTAACTGGAGTCGGGTTTGATCCCGCGACTTTGAGCGTGAGAGCCAGCGTCTTAACCACTGTCGGCGCCCTGTAAATGTCGCATGGGTTAATGTTTTTGGGATGGGGTTGGTCAAAAGTCACGAAAGTAGCAGCTGATGACACGATCTTCTGTAAAATGTTAACTCAAAGGCTGATGTGTCGAGAAGCTTCATCTGTGGAAAGTGATAAAAAAGCGGGGAAGAGCCAGAATAATAAAACAGTTGTGGATGCGCATTTCTTGGAACTATTTTTTTATTATTTCAAAACAAGCACCCATCCTTTAATTATGCTCTACACAAAATTTTTAAGATTCCTAGGCAATAGTTTTATCACAAGCCTTTACTAACTTTGGAGTTGAGACGTTAAATTATGGCAACCCTGAGTAGTTCTATACTGCTGAAGTGATTGTTTTTTGGGCTATTCCTGAATGCTGATTGAAGTAGGGGAAATCTCACGTCTTTTATTACTGTGAAATGTAAGAAATTATAAAAAAATTGTAATTCTATGAGATAAAAGTGAGGAGTTTTGAAGCACAATTTTATTCTTCTGTTTAACAAAGTTGCACCTCTTTTATTGAAATAATTTATTCTACATCACATTTCTCAGATGATTCAACGGAGCAGAGTAAATCTGAGCCAGGTACATAATTCATTTTAAATGGCTTTGTGTGATTAGTTATTCCTTAATTGTGGATCGTCATACACAATACTTTTGGAATTTTTCATATGTTTTATGCTAAAAGATGCAAAGTCACACTTCAACTATGAAAAAGGTAATTTTGACAAGATAAAATCCAGATCAAATTTACCCTAAGTGAGTTACTTCTAGTCTTTGTATTTTCATTGGGAAATAATAATTAGTTCAAAGTCATTAATTGCATTTGAATGTTTTACATCAGCGGTACTTAAACTTTTCTTTTTTCGGTTCATATGTATATAAAAACTATTTACTGAAAAAATTATCCTTGTTCTTCGTGTTGATTTTTTTTCCAAAAATGACTGAAAGTTATCGATTAATATTTGTTCATGTTTAATATCACTAAAAA
>JAXGGA010021118.1:0-17142 GCA_038373865.1 Uloborus plumipes | reverse complement strand
TAACTAAAAAACGGTTGGTGCAGACGTGACAAACTTTGTCCGAGTTTTTTTGCCGCACCCTGTAGAGATGCACCAGGTTCGGTCTGGCCGAAGTGTGAGGTGTGATTCGGCTTGTAATAATTTATGTTGTACAGTGGCGTATACAGATTTTTATTTCAGAGGGGGCCCATAGAATCAAGCTTAGCCCCCCCCCCCCCCACTTTTTTTTTCTGTTTTTAGTGTAAGACAGGTAGAAATTTTCAAATTGAATTAAAATATTGTAATTTTTGGAAAATATAGAAGATTACGAAGTTTTAGATTCCCTCCAAAACTTTTTTCGAAATTAAAATTATTTATGCTACTTTTGATGACGTTGGAGGAACAAGACTCCTCTGGGAAACTTACTGAAACTTGAATTCTAAACACGCAATTTCAGATTATCTTTAGCAACGTTAAAGGAATTGAGAAGACTCGGGGCATCTCTCCTGAAATATTTTAACACTGAAGCACAACTCAGGATATATTTCTTCATGATAGAGTAAAAGAAAAGAAGATAAGTTTTTTTTTTGAACTGAAGTCTCATTTAGTTATCTTTGGAAAGTAAAAGCTCAAAGAACCTCCCCTGAAAGATTTTCAATACATAGATGCGCAATTTCGCGTTCTCTTTGGAGACGTTAAGAGACAAAAAGTGGTTAGGGATCTCCCTCCAAAAGTTTTTAAAATTGAAATCTTAAGCCATCCTTACTTTAGACCATCTTTGGTAGTAACGTTAGCAAGACTCTCTCCCGAAATGTTTCAAAATTAATGCTTTAAAAGCATTTTTATTTAGGTTATCTTTAATACCGTCAAGAGAAGAGGCAGGATTCGGGCGCTGTGCCCCAAAATTTTGCGGCATTGAAGCTTCAAGAATGCAATTTTGAGCTCTATTTTTTGAAACTGAAGGTTCAAAATTTTACTTTTAGCAGAGGTACCTATTATCCCCAAGAGCAAAAACTTATCATCCAAGAATTCCACGAAGATCCCTCTAGAGCTAAATTTTTGGATATTGAAGTCTGGAAACTGCAATTAAATTGCACGTTGTAAAAGTGAAATTTTAAGATCTCTTTGGACTCTTTAAGGGGGATCATGAGCCTTCTTTGAATTCGTGCTTGGCAGATACACGGGCCTCGACTTCCTACCCTAAACCCACCACTGAGATACACTCTATTCTTTAATTTCACCCCTTGTAAAGAGATTGAAAATTACGTGCCCCTTCTAGCTCGGCCGTCTTGGACTTTTACCTCTTTTCGATTTTTTTTTTCTTTTGTTCAGCTGAAAGCTAGGAAATTATTTGTGAAAAAACTAAAATCGAAAATGATTGCACTTTATTTTAAATTTCTTGCTGGGAGGAATACTTACACTTTATTTTACATTTCTTGCCGGGGAGGAATGATATCACTTTAATTTAAATTTATTGAGTGTAGCATTATTTCAAAGACTCTTATTTCCTGACTGACTAGAAAAAAAGAGAAGAAAGAGAGAAACGTAATTTGCTGACATAATAATCTACATGTGTTGAATATTTTTCATTTTAAGATTTCTATTCAAAATGATTAGGATTTTTTTCTATACGTTTTCTAATTGAAATATCTCTATTTTCCCAAGACATGTTCTTTTTTCTCTTGAGTAAAGCGCAAGAGCTCCCTGACCCTCTTGGGTTGCACCACTGCCTGGTGCCATCTAACGAATTATTATCAGCAATAATTATTTATTTATTTATGTATTTCAAGCTAAAAGTATGTAAATAATTTAAGAGTAAACTTTAGCCGAATAATAATTATTTTTTAAAGAAAAATCAAAATTTTTTTCGGGGCGGAAGGGGTATAGGAGGGAAAGACCTTATGGGGTCTTTCCCTCCTTACACAGGCCCGTCATTTAGGGGGCAAGGGGGTCAATTGCACTTTAATAGCTTTGAGAAATCATTGTATTTACATATAAGTGGGCGTGGTTTTCGATGTTTCCCGGTCAAATTGCGTTGTGTTTGGACCCTTTGCCCCCCCCCCCCGGGAAAAACTTGAAATGACGTCCCTGTCCACACACCTTTTTACACCTTTGAAAACAATGTTAATAGAGAGTGGGCTTTTTTTAAGGTTTTTTTTTTTTTTTTTTTTGAGCAAACACGAACCGAACACCTACTTTTGAAAGAATCTTGCTCGATTTCGGGGGGGGGGGGGGGCGCTCGCCCCCCCCCCTAAATACACCCTTGATGTTGTAAATTTTCATATGACATTTATGATTACACAAAATCTTGTTCTCTAATTTACACACCATTATGAAATATAGTAAAACACAGAAGAAAATTATATTTAATTAAAATGATTTGGTGTATTAAACTCATGGGACCAAAAAGTCTTCAATGTTTAACAGTATATTTTATCTGTGCGAAATTTATTTATTAACTTATTTATTCTTATGAAATTCATAAGTTAAATTAAATTGCGTTTAGTTAGTAATTACTATATGAACATTTTAGTTGCTTTAAAATGAATGTAGTAAAGTGTGGCATTCTTTATATATGTTACTAGCAGTACCCGCACGGCGATGCCCGTGCATTTAAATGAAAAGGAAGTCCACTGAATAAAGTTAAATTCACTCCAACCCTCTGAAGTAAAATTATTATAGTTGACGCAATGTAGTAATTGGCCACTTTAGCGACAATAAAAAATAAATGAAATATTTCTGCATAAATAAAAAGTACTTCATATAATACTATATCAATGCATTTTATACTCATACTGTCTCAAAACACTTTTTCACATATATTACTAGAAAAAAGTCAATGCAAAAACAAAAATGCCAAATTGATAATAATTGGCCACCTGATCACAGTTATGGGCTATGAAACCATACTGTTATTGGTCATGTAAACATTCAATGTTATACTGGATTATTCATATATATGAAAATATTATACCTTTGCATGAATATAGTATACCATTATATGAAGGTATTATACCGTCAATTGAATATATTTTCCATTCATTTAATGTATTATAGCATTCAATATCTTTCGCCATCTTTCCCTTTTCTATTTTTTGATTTCTCTTTATTTGTTTTAGTCTTCTTTAAAGCATTTTCTTTCTGTACGGCTGCTTGTCCATTCTATTTTCTTTTCTTTATTTTTCACTCTCTTTGCTGCTTTTCTTGTTCATTGTTTTCAATAGCTGCTCTACAACTCTCAGAAATCATGAAGAATGTTTTTTTATGTATCCTATTAAGAAATTTTCTCCTATTTATTGGCGCATTTTGTTGGTAATCATCGATAAATTTGCTACAATGAGTCGTTTTGTTTGAAGTAGATGACGTACGCAAATTTATAGGCGTTTTCAGAGGAGTTATCACAATTGTTGCTGCTGTCACATCATCTTCATTGATCAGATTTGCATTTATTGTTATAATTGCAGTCAATATTTCAGTATTGGTCGAGTTGTTTTTAGAAAAATCATTCTGGGAAAAAAAGCGCCAAACTTTGTATAACGGTCATGTATCATTTAAAACTCCCCCCAGAAATTTCGGTGCTTTTATCTCGCCCTTTTCGCCTCCAAAAATATTTTGGAAGTCTTTTAGAGACATGAGCTTATTTAATACATCAAACTCTTCATCTGATTTTTCTGTTGCTAAACATTTCGAGTTATTGTTATTAGTAGCGTTCTCATCATAGGGGGCCAATGACTATAATTTTCTGAAAATATTGTGAGAGTTTTGGCCACAACAAAACTTTAATTTTTAAGAATATATTCTTATATTACACCTCAAATTCACTTATTAGGCATTACGGCTGTAAATCTCATAGTATTTTAAAAGCTGTAAATACATTAAGTTCTTTTAAAATGTCGCATACAAATTCTAGTCTTACCATTTTCTCCACAACCTTTTAAACTACACTAAAAGTCCTTTTAAAGTTTAAAACAATTCGCCAAATAAATCAAAAAGATCTTATGTTAAGTTAGTAATAGGAGATATTCTACTCAAATTTAGTCAATTTTCAAGGCTTAACTCTATACGTTAATTAAACCACTTAAGAAAGAGCAGATTGTATGGAAAATGGATCTAGTGTTTGAGTTTTGCATACAGAGTTAATTCTTAAAAATTGACTAAATTTGATTATAATCTCCTGTTCTAATTAACGCCCCTTTTCAGCGACATATAATGTTATGGGGCGAGGGAAGGTTTTCCCCCCTCAATTATGGCGAATATGTCAAAAATGAGACTAATTAATTTAAAAATAACTAATTCGAAATTTAGAATTTGGCCTTCGACCTGCATTACACGGGGATACATTCGAATTTTTTTGCCAGGTTTCAGGTCTGTAGGTGCTGTGGGGGCTCCTGGCCAGCAGTTACAAACGTACAAACAAACAAAGCCCGTCATCTTTATATATAAAGATATGAGTGATGCCACTCACAAAAAAATTCAAGTTTTATTATTTACGGGACTAGAATTTTTTTAAAAGTTGCATTTAATTTCATACAGTTATAGGTATAAAATTTCAGTTTTTGTTAAATTTATTAATATGGTAAAAATTTTAACCTCTTTTGTAGATATTGATTATGGTTATTAATAATAGCCCAGGATTATAAAATATCCTGGTAAATAAAAAAAAGTAAATTGAAGCCGATTTTTTTTAATGGGGTGAATTACGAGGAGAGGGCACATTATTGAAGACAGATATTTACTTTCAATTTCATTCATTGCTTAAAGAAGCATTTTTTAACTTTCAATTTAATTATTCTCAATACAAACAGTTCCAAAATTAAACGTCTTGAATCCTACTTTATATTAAACTAGCAGTACCCGCACGGCGATGCCCGTGCAAAAAATGTAAAGAAAGTCAACTGAATAAATTTAAATTCACTCCACCCTCTTAAGTAAAATTATTATATTCTTTAATTCAAATGTGCACCACGACCTTTTAAAATATATTGATGACACTTTTAATGCCATTTCAGTTTGTAGTGTTCAATGCGAGGATTATTTTAGTTTTAAAGACTTTTTTCTTCTTTTCGTGTGTGTGTGACGAACTTATTTATTTTTAGCGAAATTTTTACGTTTCAATGGAACTTTTGACACAACTGTAGAGCCAAGATTTTCGAAAACTCTCAATGACCACAGCAATATTGCCCTTGAAATTTAATATCTCCCCAAAAACAACAGTGTTGTAAAAAAATCCCCCGCCAAGAAAACCTTAAATACTCAGCCTTAAAAAGTTATGATATCGAGTTTTCCCGCCAAGTTTGTGCCAAACTACAACTAACCTGTATGTATAGTTCTTTTAAATTGTTTTCAGTTTTGCCAGGCGGGAAGCTTTGTCTTGTGAGGTGGTTGCTTAATGAGTAAAAACTTCCCGCCTGGCAGGACTGAAAACAATTTAAAAGAACTATACATACAGGTTAGTTGTAGTTTGGCACAAACTTGGCGGGAAAACTCGATATCATAACTTTTTAAGGCTGAGTATTTAAGGTTTTCTTGGCGGGGATTTTTTTACAACACTGTTGTTTTTGGGGAGATATCACATGTTTTTGCATTAATATTATTTCTTTGCCTGTTTTTTTTTCTCTTCAAAATTTACTTTGCATGTGTTTTTTTCCCTTCAACATTTTTCTTGGCGGTCCGACATCTGTGGTTTTCTTGGCGGCATGCATTTGGTGCAAAAGTTCAAGGATCTTCTTCAGTCTGGGATAAATTTGAAATCAATCACAATGTACCACCCGAACCGACGCAAAACAAAGCTAGTTGCTAACAATACTACGATTAAATTAAAAGTTAAAAAAAAAACCCCAACCCTTACTGCCGATCTCATATTAAAATGAACTAAATTGAAGATCCCATTTAACATTCGAGCGTTCGCGCTGGGTCTTTTCGACCCAGGCGCAAGGATAAACACTCGCTGCTCTACTTCTATTTGAAAGAAATGGATCAGGTCCACTGTAGCTGCATTCAAAGTCGACCCCTTGAACTTGGATATACTTTTGAGATCCTTGATTAATATTTGTCAAAATCATGATTTACTACTGAATTATTCATTAAATATTGTTAAAATGCTCTTAAAATGTAATATGGGTCACTCTGACCCAGCGCGCGCTCTCGTGTATCGGTATGTCGCGCGCTTTCCGGAAGGTTAAAAGCCCTATGCAATAAAATCAATTACAAATATTTTATTTGTTAACAAATAGAAACTGGCAACAGATAAAATTATAAATCATTGAGTTTTCTTTCCTCGTGGCCCAACAATGAAAACATAAACGCTCAGATGTTGAACAGAGCTGGTAGATAGAAATCGGACCAATTTTAAGCATTAATAACTCCGGGGTGCGATGACCCCGGGGGGTAAATTTTGGGAAAATGTCCTCAATGTCTCATCGAGAATATTCATACCAAAAATCAACACTAAAGACCCCCGGGGAGAAAAGATACGGAAAATAAAAGCGAGGGGGAGGGGGTGGGGGGGTCGAAAAACCCCCTATGCCGAGCTTTGGGACAAAATAAATGTGGGTGCAAAAGCAGAGCTCAATCCGAGTTACCGTTTAGTCTGGACCCCTGTCAAACAATTTTTAAAAAGTGCGAAAAATAGCGATTTTATAACATATATCACCCCTCCCCTGAGGGTCCTGGATGTTTTGCTTTAGTATGTGCCGTCAGGGGCCGCTGGAGATTGAGTATACCAAAAATGAACTCTAAGGATCTTTATGGGGCTGAGATACAGAGGGGTGAAAACCCCGGTTTGGTTACTCGCGTAAACAGTCCTAGTCGCTCTTTTACATTTTTATTGGCGACGGAAATTTCTTGGCGGCTTGTATTTGGTTTTCTTGGCGGGGCGGGACGCTCCCGCGTCCCGTGATAATTCACCGATTTAACCGTAATTTCAATGTAAAATTGGTCGCCAAATCTAAATTTATTAACATAGGGAACCGATTGTATCAGGTAGATCAGCCACAGCCATTCTTCCATGATTTTAATGTGAACATTAAAAGGAAAGAAATATAATGTCTTTCGTACCATCTCTTTGAAGTGATTACAATCTAACAGTGACCCTCAAATAATCAAGATTTCACTGGCCGGGAACCTCCTCTGAAGAAAAATTATTATATCCTTTAGTTCAAATGCGCTCCACAACCTTTTAAATTCCACTTAAAGTCATGTTAAAGTTTAAATCAATTCGCCAAATAAATATAAGAGACAGAAAGTTAAGTAAGTAACAGGAGATATTAATTAATCAAATTGAATAAATTTTCAAGGCTTAAATCTATACGCAAATTTAAACCACAAAGTAACTTCAGGGACAAAAGAGCAGCTGATCAGGAAAATGGCTCTAGTGTTTCAGTTCTGCGTAGAGTTAGGCCTTGAAAATTGACTAAATTTGATTAATTAATATCTCCTGTCCTAATTAACGGACAGAAACGTGCTAAAACTTTTCTTTTTCAGAAAAAAAAACCCTTTCCAACGATATATAATGTTTTGGGGTGGGGCGAGGTTTTCCCCCCTCAATTATGGCGGATACACCAAAAATGAGACTAATTAATTAATTTAAAAATAACTAATTCGAAATTAAAAATTTGGGCTTCGAGGTGCACGAGGGCGGGGTACGTTCGAATTTTTGAGCCAAGTTTCAGGTCTGTGGGTGCTGCGGGGGCTTCTGGCCAGCGGTTACAAACATACAGACAAACGAACACCGTCATCTTTATATATATAGATATAGTACTGAATACATGACTCTTACAAATTCAACTTAAATTCAAAATTTTTAAATAAGAATATTTAGGTATCTATTACACAATACTAAGATACAATATGAAAAACAGCTAATTTCTAGTTTATTCTGTGATTTATTAGTTGATCACATATTAGCGTATAATATTAAAAACATCGATTCAACTATAGAACATGTTTTTCAAATTCCAAATAACGCTTCATATTAATTATTTGCAATAAAGAAATGGGAAGAATCTTCTATTCTGGCACTACCAGTACAAAACAAAAATAAATACTTAAATTAGTGAAAACAGTTATAAAATGAGACAGTATGCTAAAACTATTGTGTAACACTAAGAATATTAAAACGTATGGAGTATAGTACTGTCAAACCTGTCTGCGTTTTCATTCGGTGTGTCGTTTAAAATCCCACCAGCAAAATCTTTTCCATTTTCTTTCCCTTCTGCGTCAAGAAAACCTTTCTCATTTTCTTTTGTAAAAAATTTTTTTCTTCTGTTTTCAACACAAAAATTGAATGCTCACAAGAAATTAAATTCCACATCTGGGCCGCAGGTTGTGCACCCTTACATTATATCAATCACATTCATGACAGTGACGTTCATTCGATCATTCACGTTCAGTCAACCAATCTCCAAGAGTGATTGATTAAATGAATGTGATTGATGGAAGGTAATTATAAATAGCCTCTGAACTTATAATTAGAACTTACTAAATATTTTTGGCCATTAATAATACCTCCTGATGTAAGGAATCGAAATAAATTTACGCCAGTCAATACAATTTCTCAAATCTAATTTTTCTTCACTCTCTTTTAATTTTTCATAACATCATTACTCGATCAGTTTTCGTCGTAGAAGAATGATTAGTTTTAGTTTTAAAGGTTAGTGAGCCAAGAATGTTTCACTAAATAGGATTGCCAGGACTTGGGGGTGGAGACTGTATGAAAAGTTAAATTTTGGGACTCTTTTAAAATTTAATTTTTTGACACAAATTTCAAAAATCTAAATTCTTTCAGAAATTTAGAGACTTTTTTCTAATTGGAACCATATGCTCATCTCTAACGGTTTAGAAATAAGTTCTTGGGCCACGATTGGAGTGGACGCCCTGTATATATAGTATGTACCAGGGCCGTATTTAAGAGTTACGTTTTTAGGGTTCAAACCCTCTTCGAAAATTTTCAACACTATTCCAAAAAATGCTTTTTAATGCTTTTTCAGGACAAATTAATTGATTTATCTTTATTGTAGTTTTTGTAAACATTATTTTATGCACCACAATACAGGGAGAAGATGCCTTGTAGACATCAGAATTTTTTCTTACGTTGGAAAGATATGTTAATATCTTATTTTTCCTGTTACTGCCCTGTAAGCATCTACTGTAACAAAAAGCAATAGAATATAGAACATGAAATCATATTTTATTTATCATATAGATAGATTTCTCGCGAAATGTGCTGGTAGAATCCTCCCTGAAACAGTTTGGTTACGGTCCCGGTATTTACGTGTATATATATATATACACACACAGTGGGCGCCTGTTAATTGGATCAGTGGCTAATTGAAATAGCCGCTTTATTGCATCAAAAATGTTACAAACTAAATGGAACCATGCGCCCATGTCTCTGATGGTTTAGAAGTGAGCTATTGGGCCAGGATTGGAGTGCATATGTTACGGAGAGATGGCGCCATTAATCTTTCAGGGAGGTTCAGAGATCACGCCGCCAGAAATAAATAGATCGGTGATCCTAGTACAGTACTTCGTACTTCGATGCAGAAACTCAATGTAAGTGCATGCGAGTACGTACCTCTGGGTAAGTCCATTGCACTCTCTCTCCTCCCCATCGTTTCTCATTAATTCAATAAATCAAGGTTTACTTTAAGATGTGTGATAAAATCTGGGCGGCGACATCACAACACAAAGCCAATGTCTAGCGAGTCATCATGGCTGTTACATACCCATAGTGGCTGTATCACTGTGCGGTATCACGTGTTTAAAAGTGAATCGGTTTTAGTTCTGCAAGGAGCAGGTGGAGGGTTGCATCGTGGGGGGGAGGTGAGGCACGAGGGCATCTCGCTGTCGATGGACGGCAACGTGGCCATGTAGCCCGTATGGTCTGCGTGTATACATATATGTGTTTGTAGTATATACGTATATATATATATATACACACACACACACAGTGGGCGCCTGTTAATTGGATCAGTGGCTAATTGGAAAAGCCGCTCTATTGCGTCAAAAATGTTACAAACTAAATGGAACTATGGGCTCATCTCTGACGGTTTAAAAATGAGATATCGATTGGAGTGCATGTTTGAAAGTTTCTGTGGTTCTGCAGGAGCAGGTGGAGGGGTGCATCGTGGTGGAGAGCCGCGGAGAGGCGAGGCACGAGGGCATCTCGCTGTCGATGGACGGCAACGTGGCCATGCAGCTCAGCGCCAAGAACGTGGGCATCCTGGAGGCCTTCTACTCCTCCGCAAAGGTGAACTTCTTCTCCTTTACTTGTCTCTCTTTCCCAGAGTTCTGCCGGGTTGTATTTTGATAAATTTCGTTTTCTACAGTGTGAATAAACACAGACACCATCACTAATGATGGGAGATTATATTAACCTTTTGGATCCGGACTATTCGTATAGTTTTCCTTTCGAGACGGGTGGTACGACTGCTGAACCGCAGGTCCCTTTTCCTCTGAAAATGGAAGTTGCAACAGCAAGCACTCGTGTTTTATGACTTCGCGGTTCGAATACAAAGCCGTCATCCCCCAGTGAGGGGGTGTGAAATCTTCGAAATATCCCCTGCTCCAAAGGGTAGATGCGAAGATTTCGACCCCGTCCTCAAAGGAAAAAAGACTTCCGGTACAGCCTGTGTACCACCCGGTTCTAAAAGGTTAAACTGAAAAAAATCATATGAAGAACACAACACACTCTACTCTTAGACTGACAAACTTAAAAAACTACAACTCCCTCCTTGTGCCTAACCTAATGTTATAACTTCAAAGAAAAAGCATTGTCATGCAATCAAACTTAACTTAATTTCAAAGGCTGACAGTTAAAATATATACAGGAACATTATTTAAACTATGATTTAAACTTCTAATTTTAACAATTTTCCAAAACGTGCACGAATAACTAGTTGCTGCTCGACATGTCGACCAGACCATGTGTGCAAACCGTCTCATCATGAGAAAAAGCCTCAACTTTATCCCAATGTACACTGCTTTTTAATTTGCTTTTGGTGTAATGATCTTTTCGTATTGTCTAATCCAGTGGCTCCCAACCTTGCGTCGCGACTCCAAATGAGGTCGCGAAGCATTTCTCATGGGATCGCGACATTATCATTAGATTAAAAAAATTTTTATTATATAGCTTAAAAACTAATATATATAGGGAGAAAATGGAATCAATTATAAGTAGCATCCATACTTGAGTGCAGTGGTGATTCCTAAGAAGATCTATGGGACTGCGTCAACCTTCCCCTTCCTAAACTAGAGCCCTTGATCTCCCCAACATCTTCTAAGATTATCTTACATTTCTGTTTAAGGACTTCAATCTCTACAAATTTCCCTGATTTTACCTAACGTCAACTAAATTCGTCTAAAATTTCATTTTTTGGAACTTTTCAAATAATTTCTGGTAGAGAGTCTCTTCACCCCATCTCTTAACCTGAAGTCATCAAAGAATGCATTTTTAAAAGTTAATTTAGAGAAGATTTTAGGGAAGAGTCCCAAACAGAATCCAATCCTGTAACTTAGTGAATAGTAACCAAAAATCGGAATTTTAGTTCAATTTCAAAAAAAAAAATCAGGAGAGTGTCTACTGTCCTCTCTACATAGTTAAAGATAATCTAAAACTGCATTTTTGGGGCATAAGTTTCAAAGCAAGAAGTCTGAAGGAGAATCTGAACATGTCCCCTCGTTATCAAGGCTAAACTACTTTTGTATATTTTTAAGTTTAATTTCTGAAAATTTCCGAGAAGGTGCCCCTTCTTCTCCCCACACACACATCATTAAAAATCGTTTAAAATGTCGTTTTTAGCCTACTTTCCCGTTAAAAATAAAAGAGACGAAAAAAGCATTAAAATTGGCTTAATGCATCTAAAAAATGTCGCCAAGTCCAAAAAATATCGCCAAGTCCAAAAAATATCGCCAAGTTCAAAAAATATCGCCAAGTAAAAAAAAGTCAAAAAGAAACAAAAAAATGAAATAAATATCGAGAAATTAAAAATTTGAAAGTAGGGTATTGAGATGGGGAATTTGTGTGTCGGTCGGTCTGTCGGTCTGTCGGTCGGTCTGTCGGTCTGTCTGTCCCCCCCTAATAACTTTTGAATGAACATTCCGATTTGGACAAACTTTTTTTTGTTGGAAAGATCTCGGCGAGTACAGCTCATTCCCATATTTGATTTTTCGATTTGAACAATTTTTGGTTCAACTTTGAGCCGTTCAAACAACCGGTCCCGCGATACTAACTTTTGAATGAACAGTCCGATTTGAACAAACTTTTTTTTTGTTCGAAAGGTCTTTTCAAGGATACTTCATTCCCGTATCTACATTTTCGATTTGAACAATTTTTCGTTCAACATTGAACCGTTTAAACAAGCTGTCACCTCTAATAACTTTTGAGTGAACAGTCCAACTTAAACGAGCCCAAAAAATATCGCCAAGCCTAAAAAATATCGCCAAGTCCAAAAAATATCGCCAAGTCCAAAAAATATCGCCAAGTCCAAAAAATATCGCCAAGTCCAAAAATATCGCCAAGCCCAAAAAATATCGCCAAGTCCAAAAATATCGCCAAGCCCAAAAAATATCGCCAAGTCCAAAAAATATCGCCAAGTCCAAAAAATATCGCCAAGTCCAAAAAATATCGCCAAGCCCAAAAAATATCGCCAAGTCCAAAAAATATCGCCAAGTCAAAAAATATCGCCAAGCCAAAAAATATCGCCAAGTCCAAAAAAATATCGCCAAGCCCAAAAAATATCGCCAAGCCAAAAAATATCGCCAAGTCAAAAAAATATCGCCAAGTCCAAAAATATCGCCAAGCCCAAAAATATCGCCAAGTCCAAAAAATATCGCCAAGCCCAAAAAATATCGCCAAGCCCAAAAAATATCGCCAAGTCCAAAAAATATCGCCAAGCCCAAAAAATATCGCCAAGCTACCAAAAAAATATCGCCAAGTCCAAAAAATATCGCCAAGTTAAAAAAATATCGCCAAGCCAAAAAATATCGCCAAGTCCAAAAAAATATCGCCAAGCCCAAAAAATATCGCCAAGTCCAAAAAATATCGCCAAGCCCAAAAAATATCGCCAAGTCCAAAAAATATCGCCAAGCCCAAAAAATATCGCCAAGCCCAAAAAATATCGCCAAGTCCAAAAAATATCGCAAGCCAAAAATGTCGCCAAGCCCAAAAAATATCGCCAAGCCCAAAAATATCGCCAAGCCAAAAAATATCGCCAAGTCCAAAAAATATCGCCAAGTTAAAAAAAAATATCGCCAAGTCCAAAAAATATCGCCAAGTTAAAAAAATAAAAAGGTAAAATGAATATCGAAAAATTAAAAATTTGAAAGTAGGGTATTGAGATGGGGAATTTGTGTGTCGGTCTGTCGGTCGGTCTGTCTGTCCCCCCCTAATAACTTTTGAATGAATATTCCGATTTGGACAAACTTTTTTTTGTTGGAAAGATCTCGGCGAGTACAGCTCATTCCCATATTTGATTTTTCGATTTGAACAATTTTTAGTTCAACTTTGAGCCGTTCAAACAACCTGTCCCGCGATGCTAACTTTTGAGTGAACAGTCCGATTGGAACAAACTTATTTTTGTTCGAAAGATCTTTTCAAGGATACTTCATTCCTGTATCTACATTTTCGATTTGAACAATTTTTTGTTCAACATTGAACCGTTCAAGCAACCTTTCCCCCCTAATAACTTTTGAATGAACATTCCGATTTGAACAAACTTTTTTTTGTTGGATAGATCTCAGCGATTACAACTCATTCCCATATTTGATTTTTCGAGTTGAACAATTTTGGTTCAACATTGAACCGTTCAAGCAACCTTTCCCCCCTAATAACTTTTGAATGAACATTCCGATTTGAACAAACTTTTTTTGTTGGAAAGATTTCGGTGAGTACAAATCATTCCCATATTTGATTTTTCGATTTGAACAATTTTTGGTTCAACTTTGAACCGTTCAAACAACCTGTCCCGCGATGCTAACTTTTGAGTGAACAGTCCGATTTCAACAAACTTTTTTTTGTTCGAAAGATCTTATCAAGGATACTTCATTCCCGTATTTACATTTCCGAATTGAATAATTTTTCGTTCAACATTGAACCGCTCAAGCAAGCTGTCACCCCTAATAATTTTTGAGTGAACAGTCCGATTTAAATAAACTTTTTTTCTTGTTCGAAGGATCTCAGCAAGGATACTTCATTACAGTATTTAAATTTTCAATTTGAACATTTTTTCGTTCAACATTGAACCGTTCAAGCAACCTTTCCCCACCTAATAACTTCTGAGTGAACCATCCGAATGGAATAAACTTTTTTTTGTTTGAAAGATCTCGGAGAGGTTCATCCCCTTATTTCGCTTTTTGGTTTGAACCATTTTTCGTTCAATATTGAACCGTTCAGAAAAAAATTTAACATTAGCGCCTACGGGGAATTTAAGTTGAATGTTGATCCTGGAACTTAAAGTCGGATTTCCTTCAAACTAACTTTGTAAAAAAAATGGTTTTGATAAATAATGTTTGTAAAGTACTTTTCTGAATAATCTTCTGTGAGGACTCTGATTCCGACTCCGACTCCACAAACATGGCGGAACTGCAGGCTCAGAAAAAAATGACTGACTGTGCAGACGATTTTTTGTTTATTTATTCATTTGTGTTATTGTACTTATTACTATTTTTTTTTTTTGGCAGACGATTTTTTTTGTAACAAAAGTGTTTCATTCACGAGGGCATTTTATTCTTTATTTATATTTAACAACTGGCAACGGTTTAAAAGTGAAAATCGAGACATTTTATCGACGGACGAGTTTTTTTTCCTTTCTTTGATAAAATGTGTTTTGATGTACTTTGTACTTTTAATTTTTTTTTTTTTTTTTTTTTTTTTGAAAACGATTGAGGAATTTTTCTGCGGAAGAACTGTAACAGTTACATTCTTTAAAAGGTGCGACAAAACTTCATTTATTCATTTATTTACTTTTTATGTCTCTATTTCATCTGATGAGAGGGGTATATTTTGCTTTTAGAAATCAGCTTTAAGTGCTAAAAAGGTATGTTTGACATAATGTTTAGTCTCAGATGATCAGGAGAATAATGATCAGATGCTAGAATGCCGATGTCGATGTACGGGAAAGTAGGCTCGTTTAGTTCTTGACAGAACTTCTTGTTGAAACTTCAATTTTGAAAAATTTCGGGGGGAGAGTCTCAGAACCCAAACTCTTTTTCTAATATTTTTAAATATATATGGCCTTATAATATTTTTATAATAAATATATTTTTATAATATAATTTTTAAATATATATGGCGTTTCCAATTTTCCGATTTAGAGTACCAAGCACCATCCCTTCCCTTAAAATCAGCAAAAAAGGCTCCTAATGCGTTTTCATGTGACACTTAATTTCAAAATATTAGATCCCGCCCCTGACCCCCCCCCCCCTTTTCCTCGTGTCTAGAACTTTATATCTAATGAATTCAATTTCGAGAAATTTCAGGAAAAAAATCTCTGGGCTCAGACCGTTCATAAAACTCCATGAACCTCTTTTCCTTCTAATATCACAGGACATGGTATAAATTGCAATTTTAGGACTAAGAATTTTGAAAAATTACATATGGAGTTAGAAGGAGGGGGGGCATGGGATTGTGGGTTGTTTAGTTTGTTAAAAAGGGATCCCGACATGAAAAAGGTTGGGAACCACTGGTCTAATCCAATACGGCGACCGAATCCACAGGACACCATTTTCGGTATTTTTGAATACAGAACACATTTGCAAATTTTAAACTCCAAGTGACCTCGATCATTGTTTGGGAACTGCTAAATCTCTAATAAAGTTCGTTGAAAAATGTACCTACCTGTCAGAAAAGGACTCCAATTCCAGCATATAAGGAACACTTTATTGAACTACACGAAAACAAACATGCATACATACCGTATTTTTCGGCTTATAAGACGCACTTTTCTCCCCAAAACCAGGGGGGAAAACGCCATCATTCAGGGCCCGAATGATTGCAAGATCTTCTCATACAGGGCAAACCAAACCGAGAAGATCTTGCAATCATTCGGGCCCCGAATGCGTCTTATGAGCCGAAAAATACGGTATATAAGGGAACAACGCACATAAAAAAACCATAGAGCTAGGAGTACAGGAGAGAGCACGACGTATGTACCCCCACAGTCGCGATTGAAGTAACTGTCAGGGAGCGGCGGCCATATTGGATGAACCATCAGAAAGTCGAAAGATTCGCATAGTGCAGGTGGAAATTTAGCGGGTTTTAAATTTCTCGCTCGAATTGATAACTGCTGTATATATTTCCACCAAGGAAATTCAAAAACAATGCCCAAAGCAATTTAATTTTCAGCTTTTAATTAATTACCCAAAATATAATATCTCTCAGGTTAGAAGTATGGAGAAGAAAATTTTGTTATTCATAAAACTAAATCATTTGTACAAGTTTATTAAAGACATATCACTTTGTATATATAATCTGGGGTCTAGATAAAAACTCATTTAAAAAGCACCAAATTTTCAATGAATATCGCATATTTATGAAGTAAATTATGAAACTAGGCCCTTTTACAATTTTTTTAAAACTGAATATTGGGGAAGTTTTTTGAAGTCTTAATATGAATGGCTGTTATATTAATTGCATTATCTTCACCTAAAAATGAAATAAAAATGTCATAATTTATAGTTGAAAGACATTTCGTACACATGAGACGCAATTTTGTTTTGTTTTTTAAGATTTAGATTTTCCAAAAGGTTCAAAATTTCACTAAAATTATGAGTTCTAATCAAAATGAATTTAGTAACAAGTGAATATTCCACTGTTCTGTAAATATTTTTTATTAATAAAATACAATATAACACTTTTCATTATATCCAAGGACAAGACAAATAAGAATGTAAAATTATTGAAATTACCAAAAACTATGCAGGCAATTTGTTCAGATTACAAAATTATAACACAATATAACTAAAAAACCAAAAATAGCTGGCAATTAACAAAAATAAAATAAGGAATAACATTGAGGAAAAACTAATTTGAATAAAATTGCCAGGATAAAAAAAAAAACAATAACAAAAGTTAAATACTGCCTTTTAACTTTTTTTTAAAAGGAAATTCATGTGAATAAATTTCAAATAACATGAAACTCAAAACAATTTAAAAATTTTCCTAACCAGTTATTGGAAAATTTGTTG
>JAXGGA010021117.1:0-17142 GCA_038373865.1 Uloborus plumipes | reverse complement strand
TAATTTTTTGTTATAAACTGTAAAAATTGCTAATTTTACAGTAATGAACTGTAAAATTACTAACTTTACAGTACTAAACTGTAAAATTGCTAATTTTACAATAATAAACTGCAAATTTTGCAGTTTATTACCGTTCATTTTACAGTTTTAAGCTGGAACCGCTGCTGCCTGTATTATACTGTTGTTTTTACAGTATAATACAGATAAATTTTACGGCAATGAACTGTGAACTTTTTTACTTTACAATAAGAAACTGTAAAATTGCTAGTTTTACAGTTTATTACTGTGCATTTTACAGTTTTAAATTGGAACCTCGGCTGCCAATATTATACTGTAAAAACAAGTTCCTTTTTTTCCAGTGCAGAGAAAATCGAGACTAAGTGATTTTGATAACAATAAATAGTGGCGCACCCCTGGGCTAAGGGGCTTAAGCCCCTCTCAGAGATTCAGGCGGTATTCAGGAAAGGACAAGATCTTCATTACCAGACCAAAGAGGAAGCATAAAATTGCGTTTGTTTTTCTTAAACGTTGGAAACTTTACAAAGTGATTAAAAATTCTTTCACTTAAAATACGGCTGTTCTAAAAATCATATATCCCAAGAGACTTATTCACCACTAATTAGCCTACGTTATTTGCTCTTCTAAAAAATAGTATTCGTTGCAGCTTTCTTTATGCAGGTTTTTTCTTAATTTGAGCATTATTAGGTTGCTGCGTGTCTTTTGTCATTACAAGATTTAAATTGATTTTGTAGTTCGATAGATAGAGAGAGAAAGTACTGAAAACAGGAAGAGCACTATTTTACTTTTCCCTTAATTTTTATAGAGTTGGCAGTGAATTAAAATAACAGCGTGTGATGAAATTTTACTGAAAAGAAAGCTGTGAAAAATCTTTATAAATCTGAGAGGGGAAGGTTGTTGAAATTTTACTAAATTTGTATCTCACTTCACACATCAAAGTTCATTTTTAAAAAATCTAGCCCCTTCCAGGTAAAAACCTGGGTGCGCCACTGACAATAAGCGATTAATATGTTTGATCTTCTTTGGTAAAACCTTCCACGCATTTACGCATGCGTCACGTCTTCTCTGATCTTTACAAAATATGGGTATTAGGTAAAATAACAATAAGAGGAAGAATAATAAAAGCAGGCCCGTCATTTAGGGGGGCAGGGGTGCAATTTGTCCCCCCCCCCCTGACTTTGAGAAATCAATGTATTTACATATAAGTGGGCGTGTTTTTTTTTTTTTTTGTGTTTTCCAATGAAATTGCACTGTGTTTGGACCCTTTGCCCCTCCCCCCTGGAAAAACTTCAAATGACGTCCCTGAATAAAAAGCATTTGGAACTATATCAAACAACGTGGAACGATGCTAATTTCAAGTACATAGTTTAGTTGAATATGTCAAAAGGATAACAAATGCAAGTTTTAAATTGAAAACTTCGGAAATTTATCACCCACAACCCATCCACGCTTTTTTAAGTGGAACTGTTCGCGAGTTCTAGGCGCGGTTTTCATGGACAGACAGTAACATAAACTGCGATCACACTAAACAGAAACAACTTCTCTTTGAAAATTACTAAATCAAACATTCTAAGCTTTACGCTAAAAACGAGATCTCTTCCTGCTACAAATAAAATTCTCTACCATCGCGTGAGCGTCAATGATCAGAAGGCTCACGAAATCGTGACTTATGAATTCATATTAAATTCTCCATGGCAAACATCATTCCATCCTGCTTCATTCAAGCTTCCATCTTTAAATACTTCTGGAAGAACAGTCGAGGGGTGTTTTCTAAATTGCATGATGTGCTGAAACATTCTTAACAATCGGTAAAATTAGTTGTCATTCTAAAGATTCTTTGTTTTTTTTGGTAGATGTGTAGATGAGGGTAATTTTTATTTTTGATTAAACTCAAGCAATTAAGTTTAAATCCAACGTTAACGATGCACAAATATACAGGTATACTGCAGACACGTGTTTCGGGGCTACAAGGAGCCCCTTTTTCAATGCAAGAAGTGTGAGCTTTAGGATGAAGAATCATGATTCTTCATCCTAAAGCTCACACTTCTCGAAACACGTGTCTGCAGTATACCTGTATAGTTGTGCATCGTTAACGTTGGATTTTAACTTCACATCTATCGCACAAAGGTATTTATTTTCTTCAAGCAATTAAGTTTGCAGCTTCATTTTCTTTTTTTTTTTTTCGAATCTGATGTCAAACTTTTTTGAATCTAGTTGCAATGGAGAAAACCTCAGAAATCCGAACCCTCGAGATTCGAACTTCTGCGTAATCCGAACAGCATGTAATGGGAAGTCCTAAAATTAGATTTGAAAAATTAAAATCAATAACCACGATTCAAAAGCTTAGTTTTTAATGACAGCGAAATCTAAGAAACGTTTGAATACAATATATAATACAACTCTACTTTACTACATGGAAATAAATTCAGTAATCTTCATCACTCAACGAACTGAATCGACACTCATAATACGAAATAAATAAATAGTGATTGAATAATAAATTTTAATGCTATGTGGTGTATTTGAAGAAAGTAGCCACCACTCATATGAATCACGTTTGTTCTATACAGTTTCGATAAAGATGCTGATTCTATCAAGCGGTTAATTCAATAAAGATGGATGGTGTTCCGTTTTCAACAATTTGATTCATTAAAGCGACTAATTTAACTAACCACTGATTCAATTAATCGACCAAAATTCCTTCTGTTTCTTATCAGTGTGGCCCACTATTGCAGAAAGATCGCTTTTCATCAAAGATGAATGAAAATGATAATTTGAACGAATATGATTAAAATTTGGACAATCAATGAAGATTGCAACACTGTCTGATGGACATGATCTTATGTCGTGTTAGTCCAATTGTTGAAATACATATACATTTGAGTGATAGCAAATAATTTACTTTGTATATCCGACGACAAAAGTAGCTCAAGAAACCAGAAAGATGGCACAAAAAGTTCAACAACAAAAGGACTGTGTTTGAATATGAACCATTTCTCCACTGTTTGACATTAAAAAAAAAAAGCTGTTGCATTCAAAAGATATCCTCAAAAAATCATAATTTCGAAACATACATTAAAATAAAGCACATTGCTCTAAAAACAAAGTGATTTCACAAATGTACGTCCCCCGGTAACATTCCTTCAAAAACATTTCTCATTTTTAGGAAGATAATATCATCACTTGCGTTCTTTTTTTCATCATTATTTTATGAGGCATAAAACAAGTCATTACAGTAGGGGAAAACCGCTTATATTGGACCACTGCTTAAATTGGACCTCGGGCTTAAAATCTAGTACAGAGATCTGTGCTACACTTTAACAGTAGAAATATAAAGTTTTAGGAATAAAACCAATGTGTATGAAGTTTCACCACGCTTCGAACTGTTTAGCGTAAGTTACGGCTAGATTTGTGTTGAAAACGTGCGAAATCTTATTTCGCGGACTTGTTTCTAAAAGGATAACTCAAAAAACTCTGAATTTAGGTAAAATTCTGTTACAGTATTATAATCTGTGTTTAATAAGGATTACATTGATGTATTTACATGCGCGATTGCAATAATTTTTAACAAAGCAATGAACTGAAGAATAAAAAATGGCGTGTTTTCCTTTATTGGACCGAAAAAATTTTCCTATATTGGACCGGTGGTCTAATTTAAGAATATGATTTTAAACAAGACTTTTTATTAATCGTAACATAAAATAAGTGACTCATCTTATTTAATAGCGTAGTTAAAATTATTTTAAGCATACTTAACAACCTATTCACGATATTCATTTAAACTTTTTTATCAAGCAGAAGCTGCAACTTCTTAAAATGTATGTTTTTTTTACTCTTCATCTATTAAGTTGAAGTTTCAGGTTGTTAAACATAGTTATTAACTTAAATAAAATTCGTGCTGGTTTACTGAGAGAAAAATATGAAATTCTTCGATATTTTCGAAAAGATTTTAAAAGGAAACAATTTATATGCAACTAAAATGTTCAATGCAGATGAAGCCGGTCTTTTCACTGTTCTAAAGCCCCAAAATATATTGACGTATAGAGACAAACACCATGTTGGAGCAGTAATGAGTGGTGAACATAATTTCAAGCTCCTCATGCTTATTTTCAAAAGATTACGTCCCATGTATGAATTTACCGTAAAAGCATCCCCTGGTGAGAAATATTCTCGTTCAAAAAAAAAAAAGGTTGGATCATAAACGATAATTCACACATCTGACACAACATTTCATCAAAACTGTTTAGCCAAGCAATGTAAAAAGAATGTCCTTCGATTAATGGATAGTCACAGCACTTACACGAAGAACATTGATGCAATAAACTTGACAACGAGAACGATGTAATAATGATTTCTGTTTAAGCACGTCATGCACGTAGATGTGGTCTTTATTCAGTTTCTGTCTACATATTTTAATGGAGCATGTGATATATGGAAGCGAGAACATCCAATGAGATCCATTATCTAATCTCGCACAGGAGAATTGTTCGGTAACTCTTATGAGCAAACCGCAATCAAGGCCATGGAAAATGCTGTGAGTTGATTCCAAAGAAACGGAGTTTGGCCTGTTAATTGACATGTGTTTAATGGACATTGATTTGGCTGAAGCAGAATTAGAGGTAAGTAGTCCGGATAAAACTACTCAAAGTGAACAGGTTACATGTTCGGTGTAAGTTGTACACCATGTACAAGAACTAGCTACGACTTAACATGATTAAGTGTATGAAATGCCATCGGCAAGTTTATCAACACTGCCTAAGTGAGGCCGAAGCAAAAGAAATTCTATAGCAAATCCTGGAAAATAGCTGTATAGTTTAAATATAAATTATTCTATAGTTTTCTGGTACGGTTCAATTTAGGAAGCGCATGGTTCAATTTAGGCGCATATATTCCTAGATTGGACTTTTGCAACTTTTTATAAGATAATTTTTAAAAAAATAATTCTCATATTTTCAAAAAATATAAGCTGCTAGGGCGGTTGCTGATTAAATTTAGCCTACGATGCCCTATTTGGCATTTCTGTTTTGCTTCACATTGATCGACACAGGCCTCCTGTTCTTAGGGGGTCCAATATAGGCGGTCTTCCCCTATTCATCACATGCAGTTGATTCTGTTTTCTCACAGAAAGTAGTTCTATTGTTTTAAATCTTGTTTTTCAATGTTATTTGATGCTAACAGGGATAATTCGTTAAATTTTTACCAGCCTTTTTGAACAAAGTATTAAAGTGGCTGGTAAAAGGGTCTTTGAAAAAACATGTAAATCATTCAAATTGTTTTTAAAAAAATCTTTTTTTTTTTTTTTTTTTTTTTTTTTTTTGAGCAAGGCCGAATTGATATGAATTTTCACTTTCGAACTAAAGCAGCAATTTTAGTTTCTTACCACAATTTTACAGTTTATTACCACAGCATTAGCTGTATTATACTGTAAAAACAACAGTATATTACTGGCAGCAGAGGTTCCAGTTTAAAACTGTAAAATGCACAGTAATAAACTGTTAAATTAGCAAATTTACAGTTTATTACAGTAAAATATTCAATTTTTACAGTTTGTTACTATGAAATTAGCTGTATTATGCTGTAAAAACAACATCTATTTTTGATAGTGCGGAGCCTGCCACCTGGTGGAGTTTGATTTATTTTATTAAAAAATATATAACTCTTATGAAGTGATCAAGAAGACAGTAAACAAGATGAAAAATATGATATAATGATGTCGAATATAGTAACACTAGGATGCATGTATCGTCCACGTGCAGGCAAAAGTCGTTTTGTCCAAAAAACAAAGTTAGCTCATTAGCAGGGCTTAATTTAAAACAAACGAAGTTGAGGAGCCAGTCATATAGCTATTAGAGCTTATTTTCATACCTAAATAGCCAGGACTCCGTTGCGTGTTTAAAATTAGGCAAAAAATTGAAAAGAAATACAGGGACTACGTTTGTATACGCTCCCGCGCAAATTAAGCCCTGCGATTACTGGAGTCAATTTGAACGAAAACGGTTTTCCTTCTAAAAATTACATTGATATGCTTGATATGAGCATTAACATTCTGTAAAATATACAGGGCGATTATCGCACTGTTTGAGCTTTCATTGACGTTTTAAACGTGGAGGATAAACTTGCATCCAGTTCACCAATCAGATGTCGAGCTCTTCACATGGCCGAGTCGAAAAATAGTAAAGTTTATATAAATCCCAGGTTTACGAGAATCAGGCAAAATGTTTATTATTTTGTATGACTATTTAAAACTTTCAAGTGACTTCCACTCGATTCTCTTTCCCGTCGACTTTTCCTTAGGTGTTATTTTGCTGTAGTCCGTTTTCCCACGAATTGGGGGTGGGCCTAGGAGGCGTAGACCCGCCCACTTGGCTGTCGGGAAGGTAATTAGGATGAGGAGATGCGCTCTTTCACTAACGTCGCAGGAAAAATTGGCACATTGGCGTTTTCGTTGGCTTTTCATAAAGGGTTACTTTTCACAGGGTATGCGCAATCGCCGAATTTGGCCGAAAGCCTTCCTTTCGACCTTCGACCTTCGACCTCGGTTGTCGTTCGATTTCGAAAATTTCAAATGGCTCAGCAGATATTATTTCTGAAGTCCAATCGCGGGGGTGAAATGGTGCGACACCGCGACTTCCTGTACAATTTCCAAAGAAGAAATGTTGATGGAAAATCCACCTGGTTTTGTGTTCGCAGAAAATCAGAAAATTGCGGTAGCAAAATCATCCTTACAAATGATCGGCAGCATGTCGTTTCTAATAGCGCCCATAATCATGGGGACGAAACAGACAAAATTTCTAAGATTTCCTTTTTAGAGGAATTGAAGGAGGAGGTCTCTCAGAAGAAGCTTCTTCCAGTGCCGACCATCTATAGGTTAGTTGAACTTTTAAATTCAGGTATTTAAACTTTAAATGCTACCTTAATTGCCAAATTGGACTTTGATGCCTTCGTTTAAAAAATGCAATCAATATGCATCCGACATAAGAATCGAATTTTTCCCATTTTTGATGTTTATTACCCTTAGTTTGGAGACAAATTAATTTTTTCTTCATTTACATCAGTGGTTCCCTAAGTGATTCGCGGGGACCATTTCACTAAAAGAAAAAATTGGGGGTGAATGAGATGCTAATAGGGGTCCAAGAGCCTGAACCTAGTTCATACACGTTTTCGAAAAATTTACACACCTTAATGTGACAAATATTTAGCCTAACATTAAAAAAAAAGTTCCATCTAACCATTCTTTCCACTAAAAATATTCTTTTTTGTACACTTATTTCCTCCAGTAATACTACCACAATTGCATTTTGTGCCATTTTAATTTGTAAAAGTACACATGAAAAGTTATATTTGTTTTTTCTTTTAATTTTCCACTTAGTAGTAAACTATCGCAATGTTTCTTGCATGATCAAAAATAAAAAGTTTGAAAGTAACTATTAAAAAAATTTAGTGTTGAGAACTTCCAAATCCCTCAGTGAAAAATTTCACACTATTGGGTAATTTTTAAATTTGTTCTGTGACATTTCCACACATTCTATTTTTGTGTAATGATTTTATAACACCTGGGACTAAACTAGGCTCAAAATTTACGGCTTTGAAACAATTAAATAAGAATATTACATTGACTTACTGTTTGGAAATAGCACTACTTAGGGGGTCCACGGTATTAAAAAGTCTGGGAACCCCTGATTTACTTTTAAAAATCTCAAATTTAAAAATTCCGAGCAAAATCCTTTGTCCTGTATGAAAATATAAGTTAAAATTTAAAGATCTGATTCAATTTTATTTTTTCTTCAATTATGTTGACAGTATGTTTATCGTAGAGCTTTTCATTGTAAACTTGAGGTAAGTTTATTTGAATTCTTTTATATGCCATTTTTATACTTTTAATGCGTTAAGTTTGATAGTTGCAATATCTTTATATCCACTGTGAAAATCAGATTTTTCTTATTTTTGATGCTTGCTATTCTTTGTTGAAAATCAAACAAATAACATTTCTTTTTATTTCAATCAAATCATTAAAGTAAAAATTTTAAACAAAACTCCATACTCTTTAAGAGTCAAATGTCAAAAACTTAAATGCTGAATCTCTGGCTCAGTGGCGTACCAACATTGTTGGGGGCCTGGGGCGGTTCGTTTGTAAATCTTAAACAAAATGTACGCGTACCCTATGGTGCACTCAACACCGAATCTTACATTTTTCAAAAGAAGGATAAAAACTTGAAATTGCGGTCCTTCATCTTCCTTCGTTTTTAACCACATCAAGTTCTAATTTAAAAAATAAGTAAGTTGAAGTAAAAAATATAAGATAAGTTTAATATTGAAAAATTCATTGCGGCTTTAGTGACGTTAAAAGGAAAATTGGGAGTTTTCACCCGATTTTTTTTTTTTTTTTTAATCTTATCTAAATACGGCGCGTCGCCAGGACCCCATCCTGAAACTAAAAAAATAAAATTCTGAAAATGCAATGTTTAGCTATCTTTGATCTTTGGAAACGTCAGGTTCTAGGGGAGGGATTAAGGTTATCTTCCTCGGCAAAAATTTCGAAATTGATACACCACGTTATAAAAAGGACTCTGTTTTAGGCTAATTTTGCTAGTAGGGTGGGAGTGCGTGAATTTTAAAATTGATGTTCTCGAAACGCATCTTAGGTTTTCTTTGATGACGTTAGGAGAAAAGTTAGGTTTTGGGGGCTGTCCCCAGAAATTCTTTGTAATTAAAATTTTAAAAACGCAATTTTAAGTTATTAGTCAAAACGTAATGTGTGCTCTCCTTCAGAAATTATCTGGAGTTGAAGTCCTACAAATGGCATTTTGAGAGAAGGGGAAGAGGGGGGATTCATGGGCTCTAATAAAAAAAAAAATCGCAAAATGTCAAAATTCCCGAAGCTTAAAAACTATTTTATGCTGTATTTGAAGTTAAAAATCAACGTAAATAAAGCACAAATAAGGTAGAAAGTACAGCAAATGTACTTTCTTGTAAATGTATTTGCTGTACTTTCTACCTTATTTGTGCTTTATTTACGTTGATTTTTAACTTCAAATATAGTTCAGCACAAAGCTTATTTGATCATTTTTCATTTTATGCTGTGTTTGGCCAAGTTCGGAAGAAATGCATATCAGCTGTTCTTCTGTGGGAGCCTATTTGTAATTTTAAGTAATGAAAAAGGCAATATAAAGTTGCCCTTAAGGACATGGTTGAGAACACGAATGATTGCTGTTTTAAGTCTTATGGATCTGATACTTTCCAAAAAGGAATTGAAACCGCAGTTTTGGGAATTTTTTGGTCTCTTAAAGGGGGAGGAGGGAATCACGACCTTTTTCTTGGAACAGTGGTTGAGTGCTACGCTTGTCAGCCGTCTTTCAAAAAGTTATCGCTTAAGACAAGGGCCCTAGAACAAACTTGTTTCCCCGTAGATTTGCCACTGATATTGGGTACGCTAATTACTTTTATCCTTACCCTTTTTACACCCAAGAGTTAAACGGACATTGAGAGTTAGGGCCATGCTCCACATCGACGTAAAGCAGAAAAATTAGGCAGAAGCGTAAAATGGATTCAATGGTGTTCCTATGGAAAGTACCCGGATTTTCGGTTTCTGCCTTCAGTTTCGGTCGCGTTTTACGCTGATGTGGAGCATGGCCCTAAATGTAAATTTACGATCCTTTTGACTGTATATTATATTATTCAGATAAATTGTAGTCTTTATTAAACAAGAAAACGATACCAAACGAACCATTAGTCAGATAGGTTAATGCATTAATTAATTGAAAATACTTTTGAAATGATCAATGTACTAGCATTTAGTTTTTTAATCTTTATTTTCTTCATATTACACTGTGCAGTAAAATAGTTATTTACACCTACATAAACTTAAAATATTTGGGTCATTTTCACCATATGCTTACATTTCAGAATTTTTTAGTAATTTTTTTAACTTGCTATTTTCTTTTAGAATCATTAACAGATGTTTTGTCACATATTTTAGGTGTGTGAAAAAGTAATTAGTTATTCACTTTGATGCATAATTAAGTATTAAAATGCTGTCGTAAAACCTTAAGTTGCAAGACAAATTGTCGTCCATTACCATACAAAATCAATATGAAATCTCACTTTTAAACTATATCATAGCTCCTAGAACCAATTTCATTTGAAATTATTAGGGTCCCTGAAGCTTAAAACGATGTTTGTGATCATTAAAGCATTGATCAAAAACTGTTTGGTAACGGATTTGACCAGTAACGGACTTGACATTTCAACCAAAATGTCAAATTATGGCTAGGTTGTCGAATTTGAAAATTGAACAACCATGCATTTTCTTAGAGTTGTATAATAAACAATATTTCGGGGTAAAAGTTCAGAAAAAGTAAAAATTAATACTGAAATCTTTGGTAACAGACTTGACAAAGAATAAAAATACGCACCTGAAAGAAATCTTGTGCGAAACGCCATACAGCGATACCTCTCGACTCAGGAAAACAAAATGGTACGAAATAGTTACGTCACTAGTTTGTTAAGTTAACTGAATACGTGTTACCATCTTTTGACTGCAATAAATATCTTTTTTAGCTAAGATAATCTTAGGGTAACGGACTTGACAAGAACTGCCGGACAAAATATATTCATGCATTTCTTAATGAAAAAAAATTACTATTGTCAATATTTATTATGAAAATCATGTACTAATAGTCAATATATAAAAATAATTTGTTGTATATACTTTTTTATACAATTAAGTACATAAAAAAAGTAGTTGAACTTGCGAAAATTGGAAATGGACAAGCGTTTTAGCCTAGATTTTCATTTTTAAAGACTTATATAAAAATAAATAAATGAATTTAAATAATTTTTTGAGTGATGGAATTTTTTTTTTGGGTATTTCTTGCAGAAAATAATTGTTCGCATTGAATTTAAAACATAAGTTATGCTTCAAAATCGTCTTTTTAACCTCCGGACAGCAAATGTAAGCAAATTTTGAAAATAACCCATTTCTTTTGTGCTTTGTTTATTCGCCGATAATTTTGATTTATATTTTCAAACAGAGGCGAATGTAGGTTAAAGATACGCTTTTTATTCTTATTAATGGTAACAAATTCATAAAACTTCGACAGTGTAATTCAAAACTACAAGTTATTTTGTGAGGGTACATTAACACTGGGTAAATTTACACTTGAAAAAGAAATTGGACACACATGTACCGAATGTTTCAAATCGGAAAAGCTGTAATTTCTAACCACGCAAATACAATTTTCATCATCCTTTGTTTTATTATGTTGCTTCGTTTTATGCAACAAAAAAAGACAAAAACGATGATTTTTTAATTAATTATATCTTTATCAATTTGTTCTCCAGCTCCTCACCTTTATAATGATATGCCAACACCAACTGACTTTTAAATCTTTATAGAAAGCATTTATAAATTTAATTTTCTTTTATATGCACAATCAGATTCACAAATCAACTAAAAGATTTTGGGCGATCTACTGTAGAAAATTAATGTTCCACATGGATCGCACCCAGTGGCGGATCATGTGATTTTGAGGCCCCAGGCACAACCTGATACGTAGGCCCCCCTGATGCTACAACAAATGGAATAGTTCAATAATATGAACGATACAGAAAATATATATATTTTTTTTTTTTTGGAGTCAAAAAGCTTTGGGGGTAGGGAAGATGATTTAAAAGAAAAACATCTCTGACAAAAAAAAAAAAAAAAAAAATCACAGTAAAAAAAAAAAAGAAAAAAAATTGCCATATATTTTTAAGTAATTTAGTCAATGGAGAGGGTGAGATCCGAGCCCCGATATCTGGCATGTGGCATCTCGTAAAATCCTAGGCTTTATTACAAGTAAATATCAAAAATTAGTATTTTAAAATGACAGCGATAGATAATGAAACGAAATAGTTTTTATTTGTCAAATACTTCTTTAACAATAGATAAGTTCCAAATTGCCGCAATAATAATGCTAAGGATAGGTTTTTCAAAGGAATCACGAAATTCGCGGAAGTCACATATTTTTCACCTCTGCTCTATGCTCTTCCGTACGAACATGGGAGGGGGATGGAATCTCGAAAGCTGATGATTTGTAATAATAATTTCTTGCAACATTTTGTCAAGGAGTTCTATTCTAGGTTCACAGAAACTTGCTTCAATTTTATTCCTAATATTTTTTTTTGCACACACTTAATATTTTAAGCATAATTTTACAATTGCAAAAAAATTCATATTCGAGAAATCCATAATAAATTTCTGGTGAATTTAAATTGAAAACTGCTGTTGTTGTTCCAATTAATGCGGAGTATACTGCCAAAATGCTGCTCGGAATGAAAGAAGTTATTCAGTTATTCTAGCAAAACTTTAAACATACATTTTATCAGAAAATAGATCGTTTTCACAAGTATTAAAAAAAAAAAAAAAAAGTTATGCTAAATTTTCGAACATAATGTGTTGGGGGGAGGGGGGCACCAAGCAGCCTGAGGTTAAAAGAGAACCCTATATGCAGCCTTATCAATTTGTTGATTTTGTATGGAATAAACCCATTGTATCTTTTATTTTTGGCGTTTGATTCAAAAATTATAGTTATTACAAATTCTTGTTTTTAAAATTGTAATATGTTTAATTTCCTGCATACAACACAGTCAATGAATAATTTTTAAGAATATTAAACTTACTTCGGAGAGATTTCTTTGCTTGAATTTTGCCTATTCTTCAAAATTTGACAGTTCTTGAGCTAAAATGTGATGCGTAACAAATGGTACAAGTTTTGACTTGGGAAATACTAGGCCGCTTTCGGAAATCACGTAATTGGTGGAAGGAATCTTCATTGATGCAGGGTTGGAGGTTGGAGCACAAAAAAAGCTCAAAGCGAAAATACTGTTGAGTTTCCAGACATTTTAACAAAATGACGGTGTCCATGGCGCTTCTTTTTTTTATTTATTTGCTGGCATAAAAGAGAAGCGACAAAAGGAAGCGTTTGGCTATTCTGAAACAATCTCGAAAGATTGCTCATAAAAGCACTCCACTTTCTCTTCGTCTAGCTCTCAGTGTCAAGGTCAAGAAAGCTTTTGACAAGAGGAGGGAGTCTGAAAAATGAGGGCCATAAAGCCCTTTGCCTAAGGTCTTAGAATCAAGCATAGGTTTTTGATAAGCATCGGGCTGGTGGCTGGTCAGTGCATAACGGCGCAGGACAGGACAACGGCGACTGAAGAAAGAAAAAAGTGAGTGGCTCTTTTTCGCTGGGGGGTCTTAGCTGAATGTTTCTTTTTCATTGCATGACTCATCTTGGATTACGCGTCTCGAGGCCTCGCAAAAGAAATCCCGGTGCTGTAGAGAGATCTCTCACGCTTATTGTCTCATTTTTCAACACGCTAGAGGTCTCAAGTTTAAAGTTTTAAAATAATTTGTTTCTTTCCTCCAGAATACTTTATCAAAACAAGCAACATATTTCATGCCTTTACATACTTTTAACATACATACTTTTACATACCTTGCATGCTTTTAACATACATTACATGCGTACATACTCTTACGTACATACATCCTTTTACAAACTTTACATGCTTTTAACCTTTACATTTCGTGAGTGGGGGAAGGGGGACAGACACATTCTATCTTAAAAAACATGTATTATGGTGGCTGTTACCGCGCATAACTTGAATATTTAACAAAATAAGTTTGAGGCTAAAGGTAAACTTCAAAATCTGGACCCCACGTCCACCCCGCTGAGAAAACTGGACCTTATGCTATTGCTGTCCAAAAATGTGGACCTTATGTCTGGCGGACCTTCTGTCTCTCGGATTTTCTATCCCTCGAACCTTTTGGACGTGGATCTTTTGTTTGTGAACCTTTTAGTTTTGGACCTTTTGGCTTTAGATCTTCTATCCGGATCCCTCAATGAATAGCCTACAAGGCAAGCCAACTAGGGCTCGGCTTATTGTCACACCTTTTTAAGGGGTCTCAATTTTTTTTAAAGGTTTACACATAGCATTGAAGCTATACTAAAAATACGTGTATTTTAAAGAAAAAAAAAAGGTTTATTAAAAATTTCCTAAAACGAGTCTTTATGCATTTTGCTTGAATAGGATTGACCCTGTCGGCCTGTTGCAACTGTGAGGGTCCCCAATGACCTTAATGGGCCCAAAGGGGAAGCAAAAAAATGAGTATGATAAATGATTTACATAGTGCTGATATACAATGGAGCCCAAAAATGCAATTTGACGGGCCCCCTTATCTGTAAATCAGCCACTGCATTTTTTCGTCGAATCTTCAGGAGGCCTCCAAAGTATTGTGGGCCTAGGACCTCACTATTAGTAGGTCTGAGTTTTTTGCCTCATTTTTAAATTCTTACGCATTAAAGCTATGTAAACAATACGTGTATTTTAAGAAAAATAATTTCAAACTAACTATTTGCTAATTGGAAAAAACTTCCTTAAACGAGAACCTTTATTAATTTTGCCGGTATTGGCCTGATCATTTCGCAGCTGTGAGGGCCCCCATGACCATAGGGGCTCGAGGGGCAACAAACTGCATTTTGACGGGCCCCAAACCTGTAAATCAGCCACTGCATTTTGCCTTTAAATCTTCAGGGGGCCTCCAAATTATTTTGGGCCTTTTGCCTTTCTATTAGTTAGATAATAATAACTTAATTGCAGGGCCCGATTAATAGGCAACAATCAGGGCCTTCACACTGTTTTAAAATCCCTGGCTAATTGCTAATTTGAGTTTTGAGCACCTCCCACTAAAACTCGTGATTTTCTATAACAAATTCTCAACTCCAAATATTTTGATTTTAAGAATTTGACACTCTGCGGTTCCGAGGCCCCCTGCTTTGCTGGAGGCCCCAGGCTCGCGCCTCATGCGCCTATTGGGTGATACGCTACTGATCACACCAGCCAGCTCTCGATTATGAAACTCAGGAACTCGCAGCAAAGATAGAACGGAGATCCCGAACCAGCTTTGTTGCAGTTTGAGAGAGGGGCATAGGAAAACTTTATGGTATAAGTGCGTTACTGAAAAAGGACTAAAGCCATAATCTGCCTTTATATGAAAGAAAGCCTTATCTTCAAGAAGAAAAATAAGTTGGGAAAAACTAGAAGACATAAATTTTTAACCTTCATACATGCTATTATATTCTTTAAAAATTTTGAGCTTATAAGTAGAGCACAGCTGGAACAAATTTAAAAATTTCTTTGACAACTATATCTTTGAGCAAACAACAAAAAATCTTTATAAATGAATTGCAGCAAAATTTGGATTTAAGGCCTCTTAATTATGACGACAGTAGTAACATAAGTATTGTTTGTGAATATCACTGCTCTTGCTTCTCTTTAACTAAATCAATATTTTAAAAAAATGAGCTTAATTAATAACTTAAAAATTCAGTAAGAAAGAGGGGTACCTAAAACCATGTGGTAGGAATTGAAAATTCGGATGTTCTTATACTTTGGGGTGATCCAGGTAAGGGGTAAAGTTCCAATTATCCACACCATAACTATGAAAATGCGTGAGATGTGGATTTCATGAACGCTGAAAAACGAGCTAAAAAATTCATTATTTTTATTTTAAAAAAGCATTTCTGATAACAGGGCTCGATTAAGATATTTTGGGGTCATAGACCAAGCACTTTTGGGGCTCTCTGTAGTCAACCTTAAAAGCACAAACATTCACACGGAATCAGGAGGGCCGACTACAAGGTACTGCAGCGATCAATCACTCACTCAAAATATTTATTGTTGAAGCACAAAGCATCTCACAACCCTCAAGCACATGTGAGTAGAAGGAGAAGAAAAATATATACGAGGGAATCATAATCTTTCTTCTTTTTCTTAAATTATGTACTAGAACGGAAACATTTTTGCTCATTTAGGGGCCTCTAAAGAGCGGGGGCTTTAGGCCACTGCCTAGTTGGCCTATTCAGTACACAAGCCGTATAAATGCATTTTACTTTTTAAAAGTTTTATCAGCCAAAAGAGCTCAAAATGCTCAAATAAACAAATTTGGGGCCTCTTTCAAAAGCGTCAACAGGCAACCATGAGACCCCCCCCCCCCCATCTACGCTTGGCAGCTAGTCCGTTAACGATAAAACATTCTTAATAAAATTAATAACGTAAATGGACAAACTGTTAATGAATCCAAACAGGTCTGATGGGGGAAATAATCAAAAAAATTTTTTTTCAATAAAAACGAAATGTTGGGGCCTATGCCAACGCGGGGCCTGGGGCGGACCGCCCCCTCCGCCCCCCCGTCGGTACGCCACTGCTCTGGCTGAATTTTATTTTTGTCTCAACTTTAAGCTTTATAACATCTTTAAATAGTATCTCACTTTAGTATTAATAAATATAAAATCTTTGACTCTGGTCATATTGTATTTATTAGGAGATTTATAGGTACTGTCAGCCCCGCTGAAACGAATACTGTCAATTCCAAGAAATGTTTGATTAAGCAGGTTATTTGTTTAGGCGAGGCTTTTTTAAATTATGTCTATATCATGGGAAATATTTGGTTCCAGGAGATTTTATTTATTTATCCGTTACCTGGTTAAGTAGGGCCGACAGTAATGCATCTAGATTAATTATTTTCCATATTTTCAGTAACAAATGCAACTTTCATTTCTTTATATGTTTTTTTTTCTAACAACATCAATCGTAATCACCCCTGTTTTTAATTATTTTATAACAATTATATTTGGGGAAAAGTATCTAAACTTTTAATTGAAAACTAATGGAATAATGTTACAAAAATTTCTCCTTTATTTGGACTTGCAGCATAAAGTAAATTTCTTCTTCTTTTTTTTTTTTTTTTTAACTAATGTGCCAGTAAAAATTGAGATTATTAAAAGGATTGTGATCCAATGTCATTTGTTGGTCATTTTTGTCTGTAAGTATCCCCCCCCCCCCGCCTAATTTTCAGGGAAGCAATCAACTTTAGTTACTAATAATCTATCTGATTTTTCTCCAAAACTTTCAAGAACTTAGTCAGTCCTATAGCCAAGGTTATTAAATGTCTAGTTTGTAATTCAATTTTAAAGTATAGATGCATTTTATTTATTTTCTAGGGAACAATTGTCGAGGGCAGCTACAAGTGTCCAGGCAGCTGCATCTCTGCCCAGTTACAGTTCCATCAAGACTGGTTTGTAC
>JAXGGA010021116.1:0-17142 GCA_038373865.1 Uloborus plumipes | reverse complement strand
CTTTTGAGTAATCAGGCCCTGGTCATGGGGGTCCCTAGCAATTGCGACAGTTGCGACATGGGAAATCCGCTATTGATGAGAACTTCAACCTCAGTAGATGTTTTGCCTCCTTGACACATAATTCATTTATACAAGAAGTGCATGAAAGAAGGGAAAGTGAACCGGGAGCGAGAGAGTTGGAATCAAACCCACCGCCTCACAAATCAGGTAATCAATCTCTTACCAACCAGCCACTGAGGCCCACAGTCGGTCAATACCATATATGACCAATTTCTCTGAACTAAAATACCTTTTTTCTCGAACATACCTTTGCACGCTTTCCTGTGCGTTATTGGCTTTGTTGTGTCCCTGTAGTACCCTTCTTTGCAGTAATGGCAGTGCCTGCCTGCTGTGTTGTGCCTGCAGTTGAGGCACACGCCACCAGAGGTGCCACCGGACAGTTTGTACAGCTCCATGTTGAAGCGGCACCGTCGGGCATGGAGGTTGCAGTTGCAAGCTGCAGAGGAGAAAAATAATAAATTAAGTCATGATTGGTGTTCATTTAATACAGGGTAATTCAAAAAGAACAGCAGGCATATATGTATTTACTTTTACTCATTTATTTATTTTTAAGTTATCTGAAATATCAGAATCTTAAAATCAACAAGAGAGAAAATATTGTTTACTTTTTAAAAAAATACAGCAATTTTCCATATTCATTTTCAAGATTATGTTCACAAAGGGTCAAATCTTAGTAGTTATTTTTTCTCACTATGAACATGCGCTTCGAGCACAATATTTTCTCCAGATTATTCGATTCAAATGCAAAAAAGAAAAAAGCACCAAAGTCAGCCCCCTTCGCAGAACAAGAGCGCATCAACCACAACCAAACACACCACGAAGACCCAAGCAAGATACCTCAAATGAAAAGTACCCACGAAAACACCCCTTTGAAATATTTCTTCGACTTATCGTCACCCCCCCCCCCTCCCCCAACACCCACAGTTGGGCATGAATGCATGAAAAGTAGAATTTTTTAAAACTTTTTCCGTAAATGCAACCGCAATCATTTCTATTCTATTTAATTCTCAGAAGATGGCAGCACCAGCGATGTACTACAGATTTTTTCTTTTGGTTTGGAAGCTAACGCGGGGAATATAAAAGCTTGTTTACTTTAGAATCAATGGCCAATTTACAAGATTTCATAAGTTTTGTACCCCACCGACACTTGTATGTCCCTCAAATATTTCCAAGACACCCAAAAGAATAAATAAGCTTTAAATTTAGTGAATCACACGTTCATTGGAGATCATTTGCCTTCAGAAGGGCCCAACTAGAATAAGATGCTCCCGTTGCGTTGGCACAAAATTAGGAAACACGAACAAAAACTGTTTGCGCCACGTGTGAAATTTTACCCAGCAAAAACTGTTTTGCAATATACCATACATTGAAATCCTTATTCTTTCGCATGTAAACCATACACGCTGTTTACGAATAATACCTCAAAGTAGTTTATTAATTGTTGATTACTGCTAACTTCCTTGTGGGCGCCTCCTTCCTTGCTACAATAGAAATTTATTGTATTTATTGCATTTTTTAATTCTAAAACTAATTAAGGTATCCGAATACGTTAAAATGGTTATTTTGGACGAAACTACATCAATTTTTAAAGTAAAAT
This sequence comes from Uloborus plumipes, assembly GCA_038373865.1. Taxonomy (NCBI): domain Eukaryota; kingdom Metazoa; phylum Arthropoda; class Arachnida; order Araneae; family Uloboridae; genus Uloborus; species Uloborus plumipes. The sequence goes on along the minus strand of JAXGGA010021116.1, from coordinate 15,485 downwards.
TATTGGATTAATCAATTTACAGCTTTACAAAACTGGTCCAGTTTTGTCTCTGAGCTCTTTAGCGGCAAAATATTTTGGTCTTTGAATGGGCATGATGTACGGTTAAAACATTGGAAATTTAAACTTGAAGTGCATTTTTCCCGAAATGAGTTTTGGGTCAAACTTGCTTACTTGAAAGAAAAAAAAAAAAGATAACTCAAAGTATTTTTATCTAATTTTTATCAACTTTTCAGACATATTGTGATCTTGGAAATGTCTTAAAATGTCAATCATTACAGCAATATTTTGTTAGTAAAGTTCTTTTTTTCTTCAAATACCAATGAAGGAATGAAAAATGGTCGAATATGCTTTGTGCTCAAATATGAATGAAGTAAAAAACCAACGTAAATGAAGCACAAATTGTCAAGAAAGTTTTTCTTGACAATTTGTGCTTTATTTACGTATAGTTGTAATGTAGTAAGTATTACCTATATAGTTGTGATGCAATGACAAAAATCTTACAAAAGGGCTTCGAGGAAATTGAAAAAAAGTTTACATTCAATATACCATTGAAACTGTCGGTAAATGTCATAAGCGAGGGGAAGTAAATTATTTTTGCGATACTTCTATTTTCATATGTTTTTTTTTTTTTAAATAATTTTTTATAAAATTACAGCAAAAAGTAACACTAAAGTTTCAAAACACAGTGTTTCCAGAAGGGCTCCGAACAATTCCGGATAACTTTTATTATCAGACTAGCTGCGTGGCCCGGCGTTGCACGGGCTACCTCTGTATAAATGTATTATTCAACCAAATCCAATATAAAAATACAAGTATCCAATATAAAAATACTACGCACTTTTATTATGTGTTTAGATAAGTACCCATGTTGTACTAAACCATGACAAACCAAATTATTTATTTAGATTAGTAACTATATGCAACTATTAAAGAAAAGTTAGACTCATTTGAAGCCAACGTATATATGTGCTACATAAGGAAAAAAACGTTAAAAGAATAATTTAACACTACCGTAAAATGGGGTGTATAGGAACAGCGGGGTCAATCGGAACAAAACTTCCCGACCGTACAAAGAAATTCTTCATAAATATACTACTGGGTATTTTTCGCCATGAATTTTTTTTTTTTTAGAAAGGTAAGATCATAGGAAGTAGGAAAAAATTACTTTTGTCAATCTGGCAACGCTACTGGCTTCTAAGGAGGGCTACACGTGGAATGCTAGAAAACATCACATTTTCATAGACTGCAAAACTTCATATGCGTGAACAAACCTTCTTATATTTAAAAACTAAGAGTGGTATGTTTCAATTATACATGTATCTGAACAACAGAATACCACATTAGAAGTTACATTTTTTATAAATTGCGTCATAAAAATGACGAATTCGGAAAAATGCCATAGGAAAAAAATTTGCGGGGTGAATCGGAACACTTAGTTCCGTTGTTCCAATTCAAACTTATTTGAAGGAAACTGTTTGAAAAATCAAGATTCTAACCCCAATTCTTCTAAGTAAGATAAGGACAAAGATTTACTACTGTTTATCCCTTCTCGTGAGCAACTAGATCTTAGAATGACAAAAAGTTGCAGATTTCAAAAGATTTTTTCTCCAGAACTTTTTTTTACTTAAAATACGAAGGGGAAAGTCACATAGACTTTATGTAGTAAAAGTCCAGCACACAGACAGTGATGAATAAGCGAAAAAAAATTTTCAGGACAATCCCCGAAACCCAAAGTTTTCAAGAAACTAAAGAAAAGGCAGAGTTTATCCCAGGAGATGTTATGAAAAAACTTAAGCCAAGTCACAATTGCTAGTTTTAAGGACAAGTACATATTTGTGGACGACATGTGTGACTTCAATTCATGTTAAATCTCTGTATTTCAATTCAAAAGCATTTCTTAAAATTACTTTTCATTTTTCATAAGTTCAAAATTATTTTGAATTTTGACAAATTATAAATGTTTACTGGAATTGAAATTATACATTTATTTGACAGTAATTATCTGTTCTTATTCTCCTCCATCAATATGACTCATGTTTGTGAGACCTATTACAGGTTTAAGTGAAAAAAATAAAAATTTTAACATGTGTTCCGATTGACCCCTATCAGCGGGGTGATTCGGAAACCCATAATTTCCTATATATTTCAATAATAACACAGGCCAACAAAAAAAACCTTTTTGAAAACTTTTTTAATTTTAATAGCTGATCTTGATAGATTTTTATGTGCTGAATCCAAATCTGCTTGTAGTTTTTATGTATCACCCTTAGTTTCCAAGCAAAATGTATTTTATTATATAGTCTAATACCCATTTACAGTATATAGGGAAATCAATGAAACACTGTAGAATAGTAAAAATGGTTTGTATTTACAGTAAAATACTTGGAATAGTAATTTTATGTGATGATACAAGGTTCACTTGTCAACTGGAATTGCTTTATATTTTCTTTCCCTTTTTTCCTTGAAGCTTCTTGTGTAGCTTTTCCTGCTATGAATAGCTTGCTGAACTTCCCGGTGAAGTGACCAACAGTAATCCCCCATCATGTTGTAGCATGTGTTTCAGCAGTGCTGCCAACATCATCTTTGTTCATTAGACCTATTTTTTCATGTTATCTTAACTATGAAAAAGCTGTTAAATTCTAAAAATGTTTCTTTATTTCATGAATGTAACTATAAAATGTGAATAAATGGTGGGTGATGCAACTTTTTAAGCATCATATTTGGATTCAGCAACCTAAACAACATAAGAATAAGGTATTTTCATTAAAAAAGTTTTTTCATCGTTGGCCTGTGTAATTGTTCAAAATGTTTTGTCTTTGCTTGGAATATCAAAAGTAAAGCAAGACCGAAGTTTTTACCCAAAAAACCAAATTAAAAAAAAATCTTTTAACTGCTTTTTGTACAATCAAAGCTGAAAAGTGTTCCGATTCACCCCATTTTACGGTACCCAATATAAAAATACTATGCAATTAAATTATGTGTTTAGTACCAATGATGCAAAATAGTAAAAACATTACAAAAAATGACGAATCATATTATTTACTGAGATTAGTAACTATCTTAAATCATTAAAAAAAAAGCAGGTTTGACTCATTTGAAACCTACTTACCTACCTATTACATAAGAAAAAAAAAGTCAAAAGAATAAGAAAACAGTACCCTATATAAATATACCATGGTTTTAAATCATGTGCTTAGTTAAGTATCTGAGGTACACTATAATAATAAAGTTGCAAAGAACAACCACAAATGAAGAACAGATACTAACAATGCAGAAATAAGGAAGACAAAAGACAACAGAAAAATCCTACAAAACAAATTATACATCTGAATATCAAAGAAAAACACGAAACCCATTTCGTGATCTGAGCCATGTGGCAAGAGGCAAGACTCTCGAGGCTAGAGCAATTGTCAACCAGCGCTCTCTTCACAGTTGCTAAAAAAATAATTTTAACGAACGACATTTCTCGAGAAGAGTGGAAATTAATCCACATTAAAAGGCAAGAGCAACTGCTTGATTGTCAACCACTAAATGTAGAGGGCGCCTCCACAGTTGCAAAAGCTTAGCAATACTCTTTATGAGCACCATCTCTCGAGAAGAGAGGAAACTAATTCTTTTCGTAGAGTTTATTATTTTTTACATTATTATTTTTAGTTATAACAATAACTCCTATAGCCTAAAGCCTTCCTGGATAAATGGACTATTCAACACAAAAAGAATTTTTCAAATCGAACCAGTAGTTCCTGAGATTAGCGCGTTTAAGCAAACAAACAAACAGACAAACTCTACAGCTTTATAATATTCATCTGCATGAGGGCAATTATGAAGTTTTAATTTAAATTATAATGAACATTGCCAAATGAACACACTTAACGCGACACGAAAAGCAGAGTTTGGTAAAAAATTAATTCAATCTTTAAAAACACTTAAAAAACAATTCTTCTGTCTTTTATTTCATGATTCCGGTACAAGACACATTCTTCATGTCTTCGATAAAAGATCTGCAGAGAAAAGAAGGAAGTACTCTTAAAAACAGTTCTATTCTTCCTGGAGCCATTTTTTTCGCTTCCGACAAGAAAGACTGTTGATAGAACGTTCTATCAGCGAGAAACTGCAGAAGGCTTCGCAATCAATCTGTCATCCACGCGAACTCACTCTTTTAGATGTGATACGAGAAAAATACGTACTTTAAGATTATTTTTTTCTTCACATTTCGTTTTATCTTTCTGAAATTATGAGGCCTATCGACTGAAGTGTATACGGACGCTGTGGTAGATCATGTCCCAGCGGATTTACAATCATTCCCCGTTATCGCATACCCATAGGCATAGCCCCAGTAGCAGATCTTTTTTCAGGAGACAGTGACGCAAAGTAAAAAACCCAGCAACAGAGTCTGCAAGGCAAATCAGCACTAATTAATGGAGTCAATTCACCGCTAGAGGGCCGCACATGGATGTCACGTGTCGGCTGGGATCGCTACTCTGTTAGCATGCTTTCGTATTGAGTTTTAACTGGAGGTGGCCGATCAAAATTAGTTTGCTTTGGCTATTTACGTTATTTTTGTAATTAATAATACTTACGTTTAGTTTAATCTTTTTAATTATGATTTAGGTCAGATTGATTTAGTTTTAATCTCTTATTTAGAGTTGACTTTTAATGTTTTTTACTTCGTAATATTTGTTATTAGTTTATTTCTCTCTGAATTTTTTTTAGCATGAGCATGAGAGAGGTAATTTTAGAAAAAAAAATTGTAAGTGTCAGTTAAGAGTCTAAAAACAGCATAAAAATTTGTTTTTAATTTATTATTAAAAATGTTCTTTGTAATGAATACATATTTTAAATTTCTCCTTGTATAGTAAAATGACTTTCTGCTAAAATTGAAATTGACTTTTTCTAAAATATATGCATTTCTATAAACATTATTTTGTATGTGAATACATTGTGCAAATACAATTAAAATACCCATGGTTTTGTGAGAAAAAATATAGGACGTAATGTGAAACTTCTGTTTTGCTTTCTTTCTTTTCTTTTCTTTCTTTTTTTTCACTAATCAAATGAGCTTTATAATTTGTTTTCTTTGTCTAGTGTAGAACCATTAAATATATACTCAGTCATATATTTATGTAATATATTTTTAAGAAATTTTAACTCTGCCATTACGAAACTAAGGATATTTAGATTTTATTCATAGAAGTACCATCCAATGAAATAGTGTAAATGTTAAGTGGTATCTAAGTGATGTTTCACGCTACCAAAATTTTTAATCAAATGCATTTTATACTTAGTAATAAACTAGTACTGGATAAAACAGTAAAAGTTTTGTTAATTAATACCAATAATTTCTGATTAAATTACAACTGTACGTTTTAGCAATATATGTATATTTTTCAGCTATTTGCTTCTTGAATTCTTCGATAAAGATTTTTTTTTCAACGATATACAACAGGTTTGTGCTTTTAAAAACTTTTTATTATATGTATACAGAGAAACAGTAGAGTACATAGCGCCCTTCGGCACGGGAGGGGGGCACACAAGTTTCGGGGTATGCAATACGGAAAAATAGCACTACACTTTTTTTTTTTTTTGCTGATCGAAAAAAAGGGGGGGGGGGGTGAGAGGGGACATGTACAGATCTTGCGAGGGGGGCGCACCGAAGTCTATGTACGTTACTGCTGAGAAAAATGTTAGCATGTTAATGGGATGAAAACATTGCTAAATAAATTTCCAGTTTCTCAATATGTAATTGCTTTACAAGAAAAAATATTTTGTTAGAGTGGTTAATAGCAAAATGAATGCTTCAAAATTAATATTCAAAATAACAATTGAAATAATTAGTTTTCTTTGAAACAGAAGATTTATATTCCTTTTTCAACTTATATTAACTAAAGTATATTTTCTCCGCAGAGCAACAGTAAGACTCAGGTCTTTTAAATATTGGCCAGAGAAATATTCATATACACTAAATAATTCATTTATGCTACATGTTTATATCTATAAATTTTAAGTAGTAAAGGAAGTAGTAAAATGAAGATTTGGCTGAAATATGCTCTTTTTTAATGAAATGTAAAAGAATTAAATTAATATAAAAATAATAACAAATAATAATAGTTATAAATAAAGACAATAAACTACGTGAACTTTTTCTTCCATATAATTTTCGAAAAACTTCTATTGTTCTGCGTTGTATATACTCAGTTGTATGTACCTGTTAGGAAAAGTTGTACGAATTAAAAATGCTATATTGATTTCTTTTTTTTTTTTTTTTTTTTGCAAGAAGAAGAAAAGAAACTTTTGTAAACTTACATCGACATTAAAAAAAAAAAAAAAACAACTGTATTAATCTACAGCTTATCTGTAGAGCTTCGTTGGTTGATTTGCATTAGCTGGGGGTTTCATATATTTCAATGTTATGTAAAATTTATGAAAACATTTGGGTAAACAATTTAATTTTCCAAAAAAAAAAAAAAACAGCACTTTGACTTGATGAAGCATTTAAACACTTTAAAGCTCTCCTTTTCTTTTCTTTCTTAAAAAATAATTTTGTACAGATCGCGCCTTGTTTTATTAGTAATCTTTTGGTGAAATTTTGACACTTAAAGCATTCTTCATCGAAGTCATCTGCAGAAAACAATGTTTTTTGGCCGTAAGTTTTCTCATTTTATTTTTATGAACAAAACTTTTAAATGATCTTTATTTACATGAGGAAATATGAAAAATAACTTCTCCTTGCAATTGACTTCAGTTGCAACCTTAGTGCATCCACAAGCAACACATTTTGTTAAGAAAAAGAACGGTTCTTCAGTAATGCTTTCAACGCTTCATCCCCGTTGCTTACATCGGCTTCCTAGTTGACACGTGACCTAACGCGACCTGTGACGTTGCGTGAAGGGACTCCATTGTTACACTTGTTAAAAACCATAACCAAGGAACGCGTGCATAGATTTAGTCGCTTTTTAGCCTACTTACCCGTTAGAGTAAAAGAAAGACAAAGAAAGCATTAAAAGTGGCTTAATGCATGCTTAAAATTTTGCGAAGTCCAAAAAAAGTCAAAAAGGAATAAAAAATAAAATAAGTATTGAAAAATTAGAAATTTGTTGGCAGGGTTTTGAGATGGGGAATTTGTGTGTTGTCTGTCAGTCTGTCTGTCCCTTCTAATAACCAGGGCTGCGGAGTCGGAGGAAAAATGGTCGACTCCGACTCCGACTCCGACTCCGGGATTTTAAAACTTTCGACTCCGACTCCGACTCCGACTCCCGACTCCTGCTTTTCTTTATTATTTATTTTTTTTTACCCAAATGTGAAGAGGGAAAAACCCAAAACAAAGGTTGAAATGTTAAGTCAATTTTTAAAAGTTTCATTTTTATTCATGGTCGTAGCCAGGACTCACTTTAGGGGGGGGGGTAGCAAGCTGGGGTATCCCAGTTGGAGGTCATGGAAGGTCATTGTGACCTCTCAAAAAGTTCGATTTTCTCAAGAATTCTCGCAAGTAATTTCACCACATTTACCGCAATTCTCGGAGGTCACTGTGACCTCCCAAAAAGTTCATTTTCTCCAGAGCAAAAGACAAGTACCGCTCTTTTCATTTGACTCCGTACAAAACTAATCCTTTTCTTGTTAAATTGCCAGACTTTATTTTAACACATTGCATTTTTGCTGCAAATATTTTTTATTCACTTGCATAAGCCCAAACATAGCAATTCGTTTCACAAAGCAGACCCGCCATTTTGAAGCCCTTTTTATTGATCCTAGATGCTTAGGATTTGGATATTGGACGCTGAAAATTTGTATCTGTTAGTTTCAAAAATATGTTTTCACCTCCATAAAATTTCATCCAAATCGGAGGTGGTCGGAGTCGGAGTCGGAGTCGACATGTTTTTCAGCGACTCCGACTCCGACTCCTTTGGTCCAAAATCAGTCCGACTCCGACTCTTCGACTCCGACTCCGACTCCGACTCCGCAGCCCTGCTAATAACTTTTGAATGAACAGTCCGATTTGAACAACTTTTTTTTGTTCGAAAGATCTCGGTGAGGACACGTCATTTCCATATGCTAGGAAAGTTGCTAGAATGTTGATGTCGGTACACTGGAAAGTAGGTTCGTTTTGCTCTAGGCAGAATTTCTTGTTTTTTTTTTTTTTTTTTTCTTGTGCTTTTTGTTTCGTTCTGAGCTATATTTTTCTACTTTAAAGTAGACACATTCGTGCAAAAAGTTAAAAAAAAAAAAAAAAACTTTCCAATTCAGGAATAGTTAGCAAAAATAGTCTTCTCAAGTATCTGACGGGTATCACAGCTTCCTGCTTTGTCTGCTACCAGGCTCATAAGGATTGCAGCAGTAGCGTACATAGACTTGGGTGCGCTCCCCGCAAGATTTGTAAGTGCGCAACCCCCCACGCCCCTACTAAAATATAAAAAATATTTTCCCGGTGTAATTTATAGTGCTTTTTTTTTTTTTTTGATCGTGCGCCCCTCTGCGCGTCGCGGGGATGCTATGTACGCCACTTAATTTCAGACTTTGAAATTTTTGGTTTCAAATTTTCAGTTCTCATTTTGCCCAATACTAAGGTAAATTGCACTAAAACAGATAAAAATCATTCGCAATTACTGTATCTAAAAATTTAAAACTGAATAATATGGCAAAAATTTGCAGAAAGTTGTAACAAGTTTAAAGAATATTCCATCCGAAAGACATTTCACGTGAAAAATAAAAGTATTTTTACGTGTGAAAAAAGCAAAAGAACCAATTAACAGAGAAGCAATTTTTCACTCAATAATTTAGTTATTCATTCTTTGCAGGTGAGGAAAATCGCTCCCTGAAGCTTCCATTAAAGCCTTCTGAAGATAATTTTTCAAGCAATGGCAACGTGTTGTGTGACTCGCTCTCTGCCAATCACGAAGCGAAAATAAATAAACAGGGGTCTCAGGGGCCGAGCGGTCTAAGGCGTGTAGCCGATAACTCTGAGACGATGGGTTCGACTCCCACCCTCGCTCCGGATGTACTTATCTTCCTTTGTTATGTAACTCTTCCATACATTGTCTGTACAAGATATATGTAATAAAAATCATGTGTAATGGAGGCAAGACACTAGATTGTAGTCCTCATCAAAAACCTGGGCATATAGCTCCAAACGAAACGAAACGGAACGAAATAAATAAACAAATAAGTAATAAAGAAGAAGAAAAAACACCAGTCGTGGCACGGTGAAAGCAATAAACAATTTGTTTTGCTATAAAAAGAGAGCGGAAAAAATTGGCTAACGCCGTTATTAAGTTTCACTCTAACCTCATTAATAACACCTCGTTATCTAGGTTTATTCAAACGCTAGTTGGAAATAATCGCTCTTGAGCAATTTGCGGGGGAAACTTGTTTAACTCTTGACAAAACATATGTAAATTTAATGACACGTTAAAAAGGAGATGATTAAATGATACAATTCTTAACGCAGTATCTTCATAATTTTACGCGTAATTAGTGGACCAAAAAAAAAAATCTTTTTTTTTTTCTAATTTCGACGCTGATTTGTCGAAAAAAATGCTATTGGTAGAACAACGTGCACAAAAAAAAAATCGAAATTTTTTGGACAATTTCTTGATTTATCACAATTGCGTTGAAGTTTCAACCAAATACAGTCGAACCTGTTTATCTCGAAAACCTCTCTATGTTGAAATTTTTCAATTTCCCTGCTTTTACTGCACAAATTTAATGATTTATCTCGAATGATTTTCCCCGAACAACTCTATATCTCGAATTTTGACGACTGTCATTTTTGAATTTCATCTCCAGCCACCTTTATCAATGGTGGAACTTATGGAGACAAAAATCATCTTTTGCACAATTATTCGAAGACTATGTTCGTACTTGAAGGTATGAATTAACCCTACACTGCATAGCGTTGCCAGTTGGATACACGGACATTTTTTTCTTATGACCAGGCATAAGGCAACTCAAGCATAAAAAGCAAGTATTATGTATCTGTAAAGCAAGTATAACCATATATCCTCAGAATTAAATTTCAAAAAATTTTTTCCAGGGTTTCCTATTACATTGAAAAATATATGTAGTTCTTTCGGAGAAAAAAAATCATGGCAGTGTAGGGTTAACTTGCTACAGATATAGTCATCATAATTAGTAAAACGTGGACTCACAACATGTCGTACAGTAAAATATTCAACAATATCAATGCAAAACAAGCTATTAAGTATTTGACTTTGTTCCAATTGCTATTTTTTGTAAATTTTATTACAACCTCTGTATCTTGAATTTTTCTTATGTCCTGTGAAATTCGAGACATACAGGTTTGACTGTACACTGTTAAAAATTCAGGAAACTTTTACGGTAAATATCACTGTAAAATGTTGCATTTACAGTAACGAAAATATTTACAGTAAATTGTACCATAAAAAAGAAACGATTACAGCGCAAGTTGATAAACCACGTGACTTACTGAGCGAAGCACGTAATATTCAATTTCTGTTCGCCATGTGTGGTCTATTCGGTACAGTGGATAGGGAAGCGAAGTGCGATAACCGCGTCTTGGGTTCGATCCTAGCTGCTCGCATCTTGCATTTTTTAACTCTACTTTTCTCTACCGTAAAATTTTACAGTAAAATTGGACTTTACGGTAAAAGTTACTGGCAACATGGATGCCAGTAACTTTTACCGTAAAATTTCAGGAAATTTTTTAACAGTGTACTACTTTTGATATTTTTAATGAAATTAGTAAAAAAAGTATTTTTCTATTGTCAATGATGGATAGGTCTGAAAAGATTTCATTGGCGGTACCAAATTCCCATATAAAATTGAGGTGTTAGTTTAATTCCTTTCTTTTCAACAAAAACGTAGAAGTTCTGGTAATTTCCCAGGCCCGTCATTTAGGGGGGCGCAGGGGGGGGGCAATTGTCCCCCCTGACTCTGAGAAATCAATGTATTTACATATAAGTAAGCGTGATTTTTTATGTTTTCCGATGAAATTGCATTGTGCTTGGACCCTTTGTCCCCCCCCCCCCCGGAAAAACTTGAAATGACGTCCCTGTAATTTCCCATTTGTTTAACGCTTTTAATAAATTTGTCAAAATCTTAAAATATTGTTTTCGCAGGATTTATCTTAAATAATTATACAATTTGTCACATATGATGCATTTTTAAATGCTTGGTGTGTCATCAATTAACTACTTATATATTTTTTAATTAATTTTAAAATTTATGAAGTATGCGCTTCGAAAAATTTGTGCAACTATGTCTACTTCGTGTTCAAAACCAAATTAAAACAGTGCAGAACTCGCCAAAGAAGGGGGTGGGGGTACAGATAATTTCAGCCAGCTCTCCAATAACAGTGCTTCATCAAAATTTTTAACAAGTGTGCTGAACCAAATGAGTGCTATGAAAGGGGTTCTCGGAAGAGTTTTGAAAAACGTTCGAAAAAGTGGGCATTGAAGTTTTCTAAAAGTGAAAAGAGCCCGTTCTCAAAAAGTGTTCAGAAAATGTCTAAAGATTTGCAGTGTATAAAAAAATACTCATATTTTTGAACAAGAGATGATATCAGTAGCCGTGTAGTGGTGCACCCACGAAGGAGGGCTAGGGAGTTTAAGCCACTCCCAGAGATTAAAAGGAATTCGGAAACGGGACTTGTCCAGCCAAGAGAGAAGGTCTAAAATTTTGGCTATTACTTTTGGAAATTTTATGTTATGATTAAAAGTTACTTTTCTGAAAATATGGCTGCTGTAAAAATCTTCTCCCACGAGATTTATCCATTGATGTAGAGCAAAACTCTTTTCTTCTTTTTAAAGAATTTTTTTTAAAAATAATATTTGTTGCAACTTTGTTAAATGTTTTTTATTAATATGAGTATAATTCGGTTGTCATGTATATTTTACGATTTACAAACTTAAGCTAATTTTGTAGATAGATAGAGAGAGAGAGGGGTATAAGAAAACACTGGATGAACTAAAAAAGCACTTTTTTTTCCTTGAAATTTATTAAGTCTTCGCAAAAAATTGACATAAATACATAAGCGAAATAAAAAAAAAAAGAATCTAAGCAAATTTGAGATGGGGAAGGTTGCAGAAATTTCAGAGATTTTCCTTCTCACTTCACGTACTAGAGTTTCTTAAAATTTCTAGCCTCTTCAAGGAAAATATCCCGAGTGAACCACTGTAGTCATGGCAAATCCTGCTTTTCAGCATGATTTAGAAAAACTTTCCACAAAACTCCTTTGTTTTACACTGCTTAAAATGATAACTCTGTCTACACTGTAAAAAATGAATGTTGTTTTACAGTATAATACAGCTAATTTTATAGTAATAAACTGAAAAAATTGCTAATTTTACAGTAAGAAACTGTAAAATTGCCAACTTTACAGTACTAAACTGTAAATTGCTAATTTTACAGTTTATTAAAGTTTTTTTTTTTTTTTTTTTGTCGTGTGCCAGAAAGGCTGGCAATTTGGGGTGCGCTGCTTCACTTTTCCAACTGTACCGTTATTTGGTGTGAAGTCCGACTTCCACAGTACACGCATGCCATAGGTACCCGTTTATAGGGTAAGGCAACCTTTCACACAACAACATTCACACACAGAAAGGACAGGGACAGGAGAGAGAAAGCACATCCATGCCCAAGCCGGGACTCGAACCCGGGGCCACACCATCCATGGCAGACTACTCTGACCACTAGACAAGGTGGCCGGCAGTTTATTAAAGTGCATTTCAGTTTTAAACTGGAACTTCTGCTACCAGTATTATACTGTTGTTTTTACAGTATAATATATCTAAATTTTACGTCAGGAAATTGTAAAATTGCTAACTTTGAAGTAAGAAACTAAAATTCCCAGTTTTACAGTTTATTACTGTGCTTTTACAGTTTTAAATTGGAAGCTCGGCTGCCAGCATTATACTGTAAAAAACAAAATTTCATTTTTTGCAGTGTTTGTGTGCCCCCTGTGGGCACCCCCCAGAGGTGCCCACAGGGGGCAATTATGGTGCAAGTTGAGCCATTAAAATTTAGGGGGGGGGGGCTTTTTTAAACTAATTTATTCATTTATGTAAGTTATTTGTTAATTTATTTTTTAAATTAAATTATGAGCTGATTTTTTAAATTTAAATTATTACTTTATTATTTATTTATTTATTTATTTTTTTTTGTCAATGCTTCGAATGTCTACAAAGAAAAAAAGCGATTTCATTCTGCGCATAATTAGGTAGTACTTTTAAAAAGTTAATATCGAAAAAAAAAATAGTTACAATTTAAAAAAATTAATAAGATTAAAAAAATAATAATAAATAATTTAAAAAAAATGAATAAAATAAAAAAGAGGGATAAAAATAAAAAGCACAAGAGGATTGTGGACATTTTTTGGGGGAAATTTGCGCCATTGAGCTTGGGGGGGATGGGCACCCCTGGGTATCGCTCAAGTGCATTTGTATACAACCCCCTTTTCATTCACATACGCGATCAACTTCGGAGAAAAAAAGAGCCATTTTCATCACCGATATGTCGCGAGATGATTAATGGCTTCAAGATTTTCCTCTTAAGTGTCGGTCGGAGAGCCCGGCTGCACAGGATTCTAACAGAAAATGCGCTCTTGCCCAACACGTCGCTCCCACTGACAGCTTAATAAACTGTCGACTTCAAGTAGCTTAATATTTCATCATGTAAGTAACACTTCATAGCACCAATTATCAAACTCGGAGGGGAGTCCGATTGCTAATTAAAAATGTTTTATACCTTTTTTTCTTTTTTGTATGCGGATGTTAATGGATGTTATAAATTACAACACGATAATAGTTTAAGGTGGACCCCGCTTCTGAGATTTTGTGTGTTTTCCTTTGAAGATAAATGTGGCCATTCAGACTAACTTTGAAACAATCCGTTTGATTAAGCAGTAAGTTATGACAGTGCTGAGGCAGAACTACATGTAAGATACCGACAGCCCGGTTATGACATCCAAAGACTGCAGTTTCGTCTTTGCTATGGACTTATCAGTCTGAACTATCTCTGGATATAAAATTGGGCTGTTGGTATTTTGCATGTAACCAATAGGCCTTAGCACTGGATTAGCCATACTGCTTTTTCTCAAGCTTTGTCTTCTGTTGCTAAGTTGAACCACACCCTTGCTGCGGTCTCTCACTGGTGCGATAAATTTTATCTACCAGTTTGTTGGTCCACTCAGTTTCATTCAGGTGACCTCTGCCAAAAGCTCGGTTACTGTCCATCGCAGACGGACGAGTCCATAACCAGTCTTTCACGGACTCATCAGTCTCTGGATGGTATAACCAGGCTGCCAATATTTTGCATGTCATTCTTTTTTAGTTTGTGGCACTTCAACTTTTTTTCAGTGTGTTTGACTTTTAAAAAATACTAGAAGGCTCAGCACGCAGCGCAGCACTCACCTAGTAAGGTTATGAAATATATTTCCTACTTATTACTTTCCAAAAAATAAAAGTTGCCAATATCGAACACAGCTCATTGCATTATTAAATCATTTTGAAACAACTCTGTAGAAGCTGTTTCTGAAGTTACTGAAGTTCTGTTCGTACATTCAAGGACACGAGAAGTCACTGTGACTCCTCTTCTAAAAAGGCGATATTTTCCAATCTCTACTTCTGCACGGTCTCCTAAATATTTCCACTCCAATATCTTATTGAGTTTTGGGCACAAACTTTTCAATCATTTTTGCATTGGTATTGTTTTTCAATGAGGGTTATTTCTCTAAATGCAATACGGAAACCAAAAAAGATATTCGCTACATTTTTGCTCTTCAAATTTTCAATGTCTTATTTGAAGGGCTTGGTGGATGAAGGGGCTAAGTTACATTTTAAAAAATGAACACTCTGTACAATGGTAAGCAATGGATACAGGTAAGCAAATAAAACTTGGTACATCAAGCAGTATATGTCAATAGACCAATTTCATACGCACACTTATGACAAAACCAGAAAACAAACAGTCTGCAACAATTGCAACAATAAAACTTTAAACTTAAATTGCTCGCAATTTCTGTTTCGTCACATAACCCCATCATCACCCAAGTCCTTCAATCCTGCTTCTTCTTTTGATTATTTTTGCAATTTGTAGTATGCATCTTGAATTAATTAACAGTTGGGAAAACAGAGGTCTTACAGGTTAAATGGCGACACGCTGAATATAAACATTCAAACACATCATCCCATTTGCGAACGGCAGAGTTGAAAGCAGAAGTGACTAACGCTTAAAAACGGCAGAAGTGACGAGGGACACCTTTCAAGAACTTTATTTTTGGAGCACCCTCAAACAGCAGCTTTATTTTATTTAAGCAAGAGGCACTTAAACCTGCCTTCAGGTCCTCCATAACAATATTTTACCTCATCCCTTGTGACCTACTTTCTAGAGTATTTGTTTACTTTCGTCGTTGAAACAATATAAAAACGTAACTATCTATTTAAATGAATGGTGTTTTTTGGAAACAGATAACGTGAAAAGTAGTACATTCATTGATGACAAGTTTGGTAAATAAC